>JAHKKF010519426.1:0-22431 GCA_019740295.1 Labeo calbasu | reverse complement strand
GGCCTTACAACCGCAGACCACGCGTAACCACACCAACCCAGGACCAGCCACCTGGACAGCTGCTGCATCAATCGGTTTGCATAACTAAATAATTTCTGCACAAACTGTCAGAAACTGTCTCAGGAAAGCTCATCTGCATGCTTGTCGTCCTCATCAGGGTCTCAACCTGACTGCAGTTTGTCGTCGTAACCGACTTGAGTGGGCAAATGCTCACATTTGATGGTGTCTGGAACTTTGGAGAGGTGTTCTCTTCACGGATGAATCCCGATTTTCACTGTACAGGGCAGATGGCAGACAGCGTGTATGGCGTCATGTGGGTGAGCGGTTTGCTGATGTTAACGTTATGGATCGAGTGGCCCATGGTGGCGGTGGGGTTATGGTATGGGCAGGTGTATGTTATGGACAATGAACACAGGTGAACATGTTTGGGATGCTCTGGATCAGCGTATACGACAGCGTGTTCCAGTTCCTGCCAAAATCCAGCAACTTCGCACAGCCTTTGAAGAGGAGTGGATTACCATTCCACAGGCCACAATCAACAACCTGATCAACTCTATGCGAATGAGATGTATTGCACTACGTGAGGTGGTCACACCAGATACTGACTTGTTTTCGGACCCCGTGAGGGCCCCTGTGAGGTGGATGGATTATCTCGGCAAACGAGTGCTCACTAACACAGATTTAGACAGATTTGTGAACAATATTTGAGAAAAATAGACCTTTTGTGTACATAGAAAAAGTCTTTGAGTTCAGCTCATAAAAAATGGGGGCAAAAACAAAAGTGTTGCTTTTTAAATTTTGGTCAGTGTACCTGAAACTAATTTGTTAATTGAAATAGTATTAATGTCAGTATTACTACATAAATGCTTTAAAATGGTAAACATGTTATATTGTTTTTTTTTTTTTAATTTCCAATTTCTTGGCACCATGTTAGCCCATCTTTTCACATAGAGGTTGCTGTGTCTTGCATAGTTAGATTTGTGTGGAAAAGCTTTGATCAATGGATTTTATAAGCTTTATTTCCTTTGTTGTGTAAGATTAGAGATGCATACTGCTAATGCCTCAAAACACATGTTATTGTGTGACACAATCCCCTTGACCTGACAGATCAGATCAACAAACATCAAGCACGACAGAATCTCAGGACAATGCAATATGGCAGCAGTTATTTGTCTGAAGCTTATTTAATCCATAGGATTGTTTGCATGTGTGTGTGTGCGTGTGTGTGTGTGTGTGTGTGACAGAGTGTTAACAAAAGACAGCTGCTCTTTTCAGAATTGGGATGTAAAGGACCCAAATCTTTCCTAGGAAGATCAACCATATTGTATGTATATCATAATCTTCTTTAAGGTTCAGATTATGAAACAAATTACAGAGCTGAACATTCAGTGAACTCCTATTGGGTTTAATTAGACTGAGATAAACTGGACTGGTACATATTTCAAATACAATGCCTTATTTGGCAAATAGCCTCCGTGCAGTTGCATCTAATATTTGTAATCCCCAGATTACGCACACATCTATTAATGAAGAATCAACAGTATGAAGTGTTGTGCATCTTTTATTTTGACCCAAATTGAGCTACACCAGGGAAAACAATCAAAGGCTAGTTGCAAAGAACAAATACTCGTTGTTAAGAAAGAACTATTTACAATGGTAGTATGCAGTGGATATAACAAGACATTGATGTTTATTAGGCATATCTTAGTCGGAAATAAAATATCACTCAGCAATAAACACCATATTAATCTTTGATGTGACAGCATTTCTTGGGAGGGGAAAAAACAGCACAGTCATTCTCATTCATTTAACATTTTTATTATTTATAATTAAAATAAATACTGTTACATTTTCATTTAATATTTCCTACAGATTAAGCTACTACTATGCCTCTAGTGAATATGGTATACTGCTTTAGTTACATCACATGGTAGGTACAGATGTTTCCATCCCTAACTGAGCATGCAAATATTAAGACCACACAAACATTTGTCTGTGGTTTTATGTTTTGCTACAACTACAAACTCAACCACTTATTGGTCCTACGGTAATCCTTTCATAATCTCACTAAATGCAAGCGTCAATTTTAATTTCGAACAAGACTATAAACCATAATGCAAACTTCAACGTAATATTAAAATTCTTGTGTTACCTTATGAGTGACCGTGGGGTGGCGTATTTTTACTTCTATGTGCTGCGCAGTATATTTTATCTGGAACAAACAGATCGTATTCTACCATTCCAGAAAGTTCCGAGTCCACCTAAATTAAGGCTCTAACATTAAAATCATCAGGATTCCTTTAACAAACTGAACAAACCACAATTCTACAATACTGAAAATCAATATATGCAGCACGGCGGACACGAGATGCATAATAGACATTTTTATATAGTATAAAGAAAAAACAACTAGATGGAATGCTGTATCCAAACGCGTTCTTCTTGATGTTATGTACAATAAAGCTAATGCTGGTTCGCAGGCACTGTTGCTAGACAGGGACACCCGAGTGCATAAAAATAGACCATATGCGTTATGTAACACGCAGCAAGCGCACTACGACTTCACGCTTGTTTACAAGTTAGAATAGACTACATGACTCTATGATCTTAATAACTGACATATGCATTTTCTCACTATCACAAGTGCGTAAATTCACATTCTGACACGGTGTGTAAAATGAACATTGGGTTTGACTAAATCACAATTTTGAAATAGCTACACGTAGGGCACTTCAGCTGGATTTGTCATCACCGCATGTTTAAAAGGGACTCGAATGTGTGTATATCGAATGTGTTTGGAGTACACTGTAGGTTTCCAGATTAAAATATATTGATGGATATGGTCTTACGTTTACATTTAAAACTGGTTTGCTAGCGACATAATAAAACATTTTTCTGCTAACAAGACGCAAAGTCTCTGCAGCACTTAAGTGCGTAGGCTATATACAGTAGATGTGTCATCCACACAGCGCTGTTTGTTTTGGGAGGAGGAGAGAACAGCTTGTGTAAAGGGGGATTTGCCTATACTACGTCACGGATTTGTCAAAGTACCGTCAATCTTTTCGCCTGGCCAATGAATCCAATGAGAATCTCCATTCGTTGGCTTGGCAGGTACGCCTCCAAAAGATCGCGCCGCCTTATATGACTGTTTTTTTCACTGCTCCAAGATGGGCTGTGTATAACGTCACATGTTGTTTGTTTTTTAAGCTCAGTCATTCTGAGAGAGGAGTTGTTTTGCGGTGAACTAATAGACATCGCATTGTGAAAGAGCGCGGAAATCTTCAATTCTCGGATATTTAAGTTTTTCATCTCTTTTCTACGGATGGATAACAAGTTCTTGAAACTGAATAAATAAATTGTAAACGCAAGTATGGCAAGTCCGCCTCTTAAGGGGGGACCCGCGTTATCAAATGACAACAATATTCATTCAAACAACATCAGAAAATGTGGATACCTCAAGAAGCAAAAGCACGGACATCGGCGCTATTTTGTTTTGAAAGATCAGAGTGACGGACTCCCTGCGCGGCTGGAGTACTATGAGAATGAAAAGAAATGGAAAAACAAGTCCGCTGCAAAAAGAGTCATATTTATCGACTCTTGCCTGAGCATAAACAAGCGCGCTGACGCGAAACACAGATATTTAATAGCACTCTATACCAAGGACGAGTATTTTGCTGTTGCTGCAGAGAATGAGCAAGAGCAGGAGAGCTGGCACGCAGACTTAACCGATTTATTAAGTAAGGGAAAAGTGTGTGACAGCCCCGTTTCTAGTTCGGCGTCATCTCTGGTGGGCTTCGAAGAGGGAAATTACGGTATGATTACACCAGTGAATGCTGCGTATAAAGAGGTATGGCAAGTAAATCTTAAAGCAAAGGGACTTGGGCAGAGCAGAAATATCACTGGAGTTTACAGACTGTGCTTATCAAGTCGGACAATTAGCTTTGTGAAACTTAACTCAGAGGTGGCGTCTGTGACTCTGCAGTTGATGAATATACGCAGATGTGGGCACTCTGATAGCTTTTTCTTCATTGAGGTCGGAAGATCTGCTTCTACTGGACCTGGAGAGCTGTGGATGCAAGCAGACGATTCTGTGGTGGCACAAAATATACACGAGACCATTTTAGAAGCTATGAAAGCGATGAAAGAGCTGTCAGAGTTCAGACCACGCAGCAAAAGCCAGTCATCAGGATCAAATCCCATTTCTGTACCCACTCGGCGGAACCTAAACAATCTACCCCCTAGTCAGACAGGGTTGGTGAGGAGGTCAAGGACGGACAGTACAGCAGCAACATCTCCTGTCCCCAAATTTTCTTCTTGTCGAATACGGACAGCAAGTGAAGGGGAGGGTACCATGACCAGGCCTGTGTCCATGTCAATATCTGAGAATGGGAGCCCGATAACTGTTGGCCGGAACCACATGAGCAGATCTAACACAGTCTCTGTGGGCTGCCGGACATCAGAACCATCACTGCTTCATCACAGCAGGTCCATGTCCATGACAATGTCCCACTCGCCCCCATCTGCTGTAAGCCCGCTAAGTTTGTCCTCAATCAGTATGAACGGATCCATCTCGTCCACAGTACACAGACCCTCCAGCAGCAATGGTTCTGTTTCTGGGTCACCCAATGACACTGGCTTCCTCTCATGTGATGATTACAGTTCTAGTCCAGGGGACGTGAGGTACAACCTAGCAAACAGGAGTGACACTCCTTCTTCTCTCTCTAGTACACCACCGTCACGAGAAGCCAGTGACCTCAATGGTTATATGGTGATGGACAGGCCATCACAAAACAAGATGTGGCCAAGTAGCAGAGAAATGCTAGATGTGGAGACATACCGGAAGAGAACGTATTCTCTGACAACTCCGCGGCAACAGGTAGCACACTCCCAGGTATCCTCAGCCTCACTTGATGAATACATGCTGATGAGGGCTGCGAACAGCCATTCTGGACGAAACACAAATTCTGCCTCTCCTAAGGTCTCATACCCGGAAGATTATGGGGACATTGAGATTGGCTCTAACAGTAATGTAGGTGATGATGGCTACATGCCTATGACGCCAGGCATGGCACCTCAGTGTGCCAAAAATGATCACTACATGCCTATGAGTCCTATGAGTGTTTCAGCGCCCAAGCAGATCATTAACCCGAGGTTACATCCCCAGCCAACAGGCAGTGGCTGCTCTACTAACTCACCCAGCAGTGGATCTGTAGAAGACAGTGGGTACATGAAGATGTGGTCGGGATCCAAGTTTTCACTTGAGAGCTCTGATGGCAGAGCGGTGAGTGGAGAATACATCAATATGTCGCCTGTTGACTCATACGTCTCGCCCACACCACCAGATTATTTGCTGGGTCAGTGTGAACCAACACAAAGGCCCTCCCCATCTCTAAGTATTCGCTTCAACAAGCAACAGGCACCTAAACGGCTAGAGGATGACCAGTATGTTTTGATGAGTCCCCAAAGCCAAAATCCAACAGAAGAGGCAAATAGGGTTTCTGCCCTGCCCCCTCTCCATCGCCCTGATGGCATAGCACATAGAGCAAGAGTCAACAGGCCCAATAGGTTATCTCTAGACACTCTGAGGATGCTTCCCAGCATGACAGAACATCCTATCCCTTGTGAGCCTAAAAGCCCTGGTGAGTACATCAACATAGACTTTGCTGCTGCTACACAGTACTCGTCTCCCTCTGTGGTTTCTGTGGAAAGCCAAGGCTCATTGTCCAACCTCAGACAAGGATCCCCCCTCTCAGACTACATGAATCTTAACCAGAATTCACACTCTTCTAAACTGAGGGAAGCACTCAGCAGTCCTCTGGAAGGAATGCCAGAGCTGGCTGAATGCCCATGCCCACCTGAAGAGAGGGCTTTTTTCCTCAATGAACAGAGGAACTCACCATGCCCATCTGGCACAGGTAAAGATAACTACACTGAGATGAGTTTCAACAATGGTCAGATTTCACCTCCATTCTTGACTGAGAATGATGAGAGTGCTTCAGTCAGCCCAGCTAGCAGGGTTCAAAGGCTGAACTTGAGCGACCAGGGGGTCTCAACCGGAATTGGAGCTTTCTTGTTGGCTGCCTCCTCTGTAGACCCAAATGGAGGAGCGAAGGTGATCCGAGCAGACCCTCAGGGCCGCAGACGGCATAGCTCTGAGACCTTTTCATCCACCACCACAGTTGCTCCTGTCTTTCCTTCCTTTGCACACAGTGTTAAGCGCCACAGCTCTGCCTCAGTAGAGAATGTCTCTGTCCGAAGCAGTGAAGGTTCTGATGAGGAGTATGGGTCTCCCATGTGCCGAGAGACTTCGACTGGTTATCAAAATGGACTTAACTACATTGCCTTAAACCTCATGGAGAAACAAGAGATGGGCAATTGTGAGCTTGTGGGCTTCAAGACTGGTGGTTGCTGCAAAGCAGGAATAAATGGATTACATGCAACTCCATATGTGTGTCTGGGATTCAAAGAGACTGCAGCCACTGTACAAGGTGAGTTCAGATTCTGTGATGGACTATTATGATTTGAAAAGATGACTGAGATGAACTGGTAAAGGCAGCATGTGAGGTTGATGTGATAGTGTTGGACAGTGTGGTTAAAAGTCACTTTTATTACTGTGTAATTGCAAATTAAATGCTACTTAAAAAAATTGCTGTATTTCTACACAGGCACATCCAATCAAGGTGTACTTTAAAATATACATTTTTAATAATTATTTACACACACACACATAAGCAAGAGCAGGAGATTATATTAGAGTGTTACTTGTGTTATTGCTTTATAAAATGTATTTAATACTGTATTAAAATGTTCAGTTGTCTTTAGGTAGCATATTCTATATGTTTGCTTGTGTTTATTTTAACTGCAAATATTAATATTATATGATATTTAGGACACAACTGTATCGAATTTAAACAGAAATTATACAAAAAGTAATTAAACCAAACATTAGGGCAGAACGAGAGTATTATGTAATTCAAAATATTTATTTAAGTTTGTGCCGCGGTATATGGCGCGTTTATGGCGATGATAACGTGTTTTTCATTCAGAGGAATTCCAGAGAAATTTGAAGCATGAGAAACGTGACTAGCTGAGTGCCCGCGCGCGGTAAACAACCCAACTGCGCAGGCACTATGACGCTGCAGGATAGAGAGGTGCGCGCGCGTCTGTTTATTTACCCCAAACTTGATCGACCCTGGGTTTTTACAGACTTAAGTGTGTTAATGATTAAACACCGTTTTAATGTTTGTAGGCTTGTGTATAATTAAGCAGAACTGTTTCCAGAGAATGGAGCATGCACTGAGGAGAGAGAAATGTTGTTTTGATGTTCGTTTGGCTCACATGCGCAGCAGTTTTCATTCTGTGAGACCATAGCCTGGTCGATCCTTTTCCAAGAAACTAATCTCTGTTTACTTTAGTGCTGAAGGCAGATTTGTTGTCATTTCACATTATACTCTGAATTTTGTTATGCCCTGTTTACTCCAACATCATGAAGCAAAATGCTATTAAATTTCCCATTAACAGAGACACTAATGTAAGGTTAAGAATGATTACCGTTTTAGATCTTTCCCCCACCTGATATACATTTCTTACAGAAGTGCATGTGCTAATTTGAATCATATGTGGGTGTGCGTGAGATTGCTGTCACTAGCTGGAACAATATGCTGCTCTTAATAAAGTGCAGTGCCTGGGGCTTTTCCATGTGCACACTGCTTTTGCATACCACGGAGAAGACAGAACATGCCATGTTCACAGGCACGTACTTCACCTCATCTGGTTCACTCGGTTTTCCATAATGCGTCAGCTGGAAGCAGTGTTGTGGCCCCAAATTATCCCCACTGGTTAAAAAGACCGTTCATGGCTGGTAGTTCTCATTGCAGGCAGCCTGCAGTGTAAACATCAGTCAGAGGAGGGATAGTGCATAGCAGTTTAACGCTTTCTTCCCTGGAGTATTGAGTCTTGAGAATATGAGTGGGCAGGAGGAGGTGGGGGTAAGAGCTTGTTTGCATTTTGTCTCGGAAATGAACATGTGCAACCATGTCCACGGGTTGGCTGAGCTGAAGAGGGAGAGCCTGATAAAAGCTTAAGCCATGTGCTTCCATCAGGAGGAAAAACAAGCCAGTTGGTTGTTTGTGGTTCGTTGTCAGGTAACGATGATGTTTCACGCTTGGAATGCCTGACTGGGTAAAGGTTGCTGGGAGAGGCGAATACTTGCTTGTTTTGGTTTCACCTTGAGTTTTAGTATTGTTCACTCATTGCCAGGCTTCAATTTCACATACAATGCATTGAGAAGACCTTGTTTTGATGTGTTTTAAATCAAAGAATGCCAGTGACTGTCAAGCATAATGATGCTTCCACTTTTGAATACTGTTTCTTATTTGGGAATAATTTCAAACAGCTCAGCTGACAGTTTTATTAATTTAAAATTGTTATCACAGTTGCAGAAAGAGAAACCACATTTACAAGCAGTGCTCATCATGCCCCATTTGGCATTCAGGCTGAATTCCTCACAATTATTGTACTTTTGAATTTTGATTCTCCATTGGTTGGATTATCAGTAACACTTTATTTGAGCACAGGATAATTTTGCTAGAAAGTGAAATTGGTTTGCAGTGAAATTAGCTTGGTAAATTGGCAGCCCCAAAAAGATGGCGCTCTAGGTGGTTATTACGTTACCCTGTTTACAAGCACATTACTGCAGAAGTACTAAATGTAAATGGCTTTAAATGGTAAAAGCTAGGCATTATTTCCACGAGAGAACAGTAGGAAAAGAACATGCATGGTACTAGTTAATTTAGTTTATTTCGTAATAAAGACAAAACCAGAATATGGATGTAAATCTGAAAATTATGTGCATGTAAACATGATCAATGTATTACCTGTTGCACCCTATATACAAAAACACACTTAATGTATATCAGACATTGTAGTATGGATTGGCGTTTACAGTTGGCCTGTTATTATACTTTTTTTTTTTTTTAAATAATAATTTTAGATAATAACAAAGATGTATTAATCAATTAACACCTTGGTATACAATATATGTAAAAGTTAGAAAAAAAGCAGAACTATCTTGACCAAGTATTCAAAAAGCTGTTTTAAGACATTTAGTGCATAAGAAACTTTTTCTTCTCTTTTGCTTACTCACTCTCTCTTTTTCTCTGGAATCATATTTCTAACGGTGTTTGTGTGCATTTGCGTGTGTGGCAGATGGCTGAGCAGAGAGGGGTGTGTGTGTGTGTGTGTGTGCACCTGCCGCTCTGCTCACCACAGGTCTGTTATCAGGCATGGCAGCAGCACAGACAATACACTAATGACAGCTCGCCATCTGCTTCTGCCCCAGGACAGCGGCTAGTGCTTGTCCCTTCAGCCTGAGAGGGCCAGGGGGTGGGGAAATGGAGAACTAGAGAACTAGTGTGTTACACAGAGAGATAAAGATTGACAGGAGAGTATGTTTTAAATTTAGACAAAGTTTCACATTTAAGTAGTGATGTACCAAAATGTTTTCACTGAAATACTGAAACTGAAATGAAAGTTTTATTTGGCCAAAAAACAAAAATGAAGTTTTGTCAATTCAGGTCGGGTCATTAGGTAACTAAACTTTTTTTCATGGCATCTTGTTCTTTGGTGATAAGCCAGTTAGAGTGAAAGACTGAAGTTCTTCGGAAACAAGCTGCCTCATGATATTTTAGCAAAACAAATTTTACATACTCTGTTATCATTTTTGGTCATAATGAAGTGTGTCCACCCTGCTGACATATTTGCCTGTTGTTTATCCACATTGTGTACAATGTTGTATCTGACAACATGATTCACGTAACGTCCTCTTTATTAAAAATACAGTGTAAACGTAAAACAGATTCACTTGTTAAGTATCATTGCAGAATATCATTTTACAAACTCGTCTTAAACATCCTGTCCTGTACATTCAGTTTTAGAGGTTAACTCAAAAAGTCCAAACAATTCAAGTTCAACAAGACAAAGTATAACACTAGTTTTTGTAAAAACAAACAACAAAAAAAAAATAAATAAATAACAGAACCTTTCAGCCTGTTACCACCATGCAAACATAAAATATGAAACATGCATTAGTAGTTCTTAACAGGTTTTTGCATTCCACTGTGCAGCTTTTTCATAGTTTTTCTATATGAAGCAACTCACACATGAATCCACATTCTAAAAACGTTGCACTTAAGTTAAAAAAGTTAAATTCGCATCTCATAACCTTGCATTTTTTGTATCTAATTGTAACATTTGCTAATATTCTTATTCAAAACTATGATTCCTTGATGAAAAAAAAATTGTCAAAGCATTAAATTTGAATTAAGCGATAAAACTGGAAAAATCACATAGCCATACGCACAGGCCATTCAAGATGTTCATGAGTTGGTTACTTCATGGAAACAGATTTGGAGAAATTTAATGTTAGAGCAATGGATCCTCTATATCTCAAAGGATCCTCTGCAGTGAATGGGTGCCGTCAAAATGAGAGTCCAAGGTTGGCGCCAATAGCCTCGTGGTTAGCGCGTCGACACATAGCACCATTGCGCTGCGGGTGTCCCGAGTTCAAATCCCAGCCCGTGGACATTTCCTGATCCCACCCCCTTCTCTCTCCATTGCTTCCTGTCCAACTATACTGTCCTATCCAAATAAAGGCATAAAATCTAAATAAATAAATAAATGAGAGTCCATATAGGTGATAAAAACAGTACAATAATAACAAGTAATCTACACAACTCCAGTTAATGAATTAATGAGAATTAATGACCCGAGTACATTTTCAGCAAATTTTCATTTTAGGGTGAACTATTCCCTAAGGGTGTGAAATGGTACAATTCATATAGTTGGCTGAATGTGAATGTGTGAGAACAACAGGTCATACACTAGCAAGTTTTTGTGTAACTTTAGCACGAGGACAGTGAGTGTGCATTTTCTGAGAATTTTGTTAATATTCTACTACACTTTCAAAAACTAGGCCATCTCTTGCTATCTGTTTTTCTCTCACTTACTTTCCTTGTGTCAAATTATAGAATAATTTATTATGTTTCCCAGTCATTGTTACTTTCACTTCCCACATTTAGATATTTAGATACATTCTGGGTTAATTACAACTTCACAGCTTACATACCACAGCAATGTAAAAACTTTCATCATTTATTACCATAGAGAAGTATTTCATTTATTTACTATTAATTAAAAAATATGAAGCTTGTTTTATAGTAATACAAATTAAGTCTAGACCTCATCATTACACTTTAGACTTATGTGAGTCTAAACTGGATATTTGTCCATTTCTTTTCTTTTTTTTTTTAGGAGGTGCTTAATGTCAGCTCTCAAGACCTTGTAACTCTAATCCGAGCTCTGACTTTAAACAAGCTGAGATTTAAACAACAAAAATTGTTAACCCAAGCAGTTCCCTCAGATTCTCCACCTCTGCAGAGCTGGCTAAACTAGGCCGGGATGTTCCCGCCTGAGATAGCCATGTCAACACTGTCAATGTTACCCACATTTAGCCAGGAGCGAGAGGAGATTACTCTTAGGGGAGAGTGGGGGATTAGACATTGTTCAGCGGCTTGTTTTGAGGCGGATGAAAGGAGCACTGACTCAGACATAGACAGTCATTCATGCAGGTTCACAACAACCATGCCCTCAAGTAGACGTCACAACATTTCCGGGATGGTTTTGCGCAGCCTCATTAGCCTTTGGGTCTTTGCCTATAGACCTAGATTTTAACCCATCACTGTGGAAGGTTCTATAACCCTTATTAAATGCACAGTTTAGACTGTTTATTGGACTCGGTAGCCGTCTTGTTGTTGCATAGTTATAGGTGCTGAGACATTGATATTCAATGATGCGCAGGCTAGCAGAGACGCTACATCATGCGTGCATTAAATCAGCATTGCGTGACTGTTTCCCAGTCCCAAGCATCACTCAATGCTGCCTGGAGCTTCCAGTATTACACACTGAATTATATGTTGCAGACATGGTTGTTGGTAACGCAAACCCTAAATCTCATCAGCTGAATAAAAAAGGAAGGATCACCATTTAATTTATCTACTTGCATGTGAGCCTGAACCTTTTGGTCTTGATTGGCAGTTGTAGGTGATCCTTGCTGGTCACTGGCCCTGAAACTAAGACATTATTATACATTGATAGTTATTTTCTGTGTAGTGGTACTAGTACATGTATTGTGCATGTAATATTTTTAAGTATTTTAAGTAACTATTTTTGCTGAATGTATTGCAAGCTAGAGCAAAATTTTGAATTGAATAATTGACCTTCAATTCATGAGATGGAGTTTGAACTGAATTGGCTACTCCTTAGAATCACCACAGACCTAGCAAAGACAGACCCAGAGATTTTTCCCCATTCCTTTGGTCTGTCACTTTAAGTCCAATAAGATTATCAAGGAATTATATCAGGATTAGCCCATCTGTGGACAGTAGATGGTTAAGACTGCTGCTAGCTCTATTCCTTTCTGACATGTTACCCTTTCCTTTACTTATCTGAGTGAGGTTTAAATATGACTGTGCATCATGGGTTAATCCCTCATGTCTGGCACAGTCATAAAATAGGAAGGTCTAAATAAAATGTATTGGCTGAGAAGCCTTTTTTCTTTTCCTTATATACTTATTGTTTTATTTTTAGAAATGGTGCAAAAGTTGGTAGGCAGCGGCTGTATACTGTACAATGACAGTAGTGTGAGGCCTTACAAAGGTCTCATTCCGTAAGGAGGCCCAGATGCATGTCAAGGAGGAACAAAAGGCCAACAGGGCAGACATTAAATCGAAAGACTCTACCCACACAAACACAAGCCTCTACAAGGAGATCCCAAGGCCCTGACATACTTAAAGCAAAACTGAAGAATGAACAGGTGTAACGTCATGTCAGACTAAATCTGGATAGCTCAATTTGGTTTGAAACAGCTTGTCAGAGCAAACATACTGGAAAATTTTGTGCAGGCTGTTAAAAACATTTAAACACAGAAATCTTTTCAGGATAATTTCTTTACTCAGTCCTTTAAGATCAGACATGAGTAAAACCATGAACAGAGTCAAGAGCTGTTTTATAGTTTTATATTTTGAATTATCAAAACTTGAATAGTTTGGCAAATTGTAGAGGTGGTGCGAACGTATGCACATCTCTGTGCTTACTGTCATTGATGTTAATGTTGTTGGAAGGTATTTTGTACTTCGTTTTACCCTGAGGTGAAGAAAGAAAATGAACTTTGTGTTTTGGCTGTAACTGGTCTAAACCAGCTTTTGGATAACTTTTAAGATGCTTTGACATGGTTTGAGTTGAGGGATTCTACATACAGTGCATCTACAGTTTTTTCCTCAATACAAATAGAGCATTAAAGATGTCTTCTCTTGTTTTCTCTTTTACTTTCAGATTGAGCAGAAGGCAGATGTTACTCCTCCTGGTACTGAGGCAAAGTGGAAGCTCAACCAGTAACTGGACTGGATTGGACTGGTCTGGTCTGGACTATGCTGCTGTAAATGAACTGTGACCTTTACACCTCATCCTAAAGCTGAACGTCAGTGATTATTCCAGTGAGGCCACTTTGACGTGCTACTCCTGTTTTTACCATCTGCACCATTTTTCAGGAACTGCAAAGCTGCTGCTCTGTTGGTAACAAGAGTCATGAAACATACATGTCAGTTGTATGTTTGAACATTTATTATTGTTGCTGATGTGAACACTTTGTTTTGGGTTTGTTTAAATTCAGAACAATAATTGGAATATAGTTTACCCTGAAACCTGTAATCTTTATTTACCTGACCTAAACAACTGTAAGGTACTTTTTGCCCTGTCGTACGAATAGCTACATTTGTGGAATTTTAGTAATTTTACAAGATAATGACTAAAAGATTTCAACAAGTCCTCTTTCAGGAAAAGACTTGTATTGATGTACGCAATTCAGAAGTTTTTCCTTTAAAATTGAATGTTCTCATATGACCAATCCAAAGCCTTACTCTATCAGTCTGCTAAATTGCAGCTACTTATCTGGACCTAAACAATCAGAAAATTATCAAAAAATATAAGATATTTATTGTATTCACTCTATTTTTCTAAATATTTAGTTTATTAAATAATTACATAGTACGTTGCTATATAAGAGTCCACTTTTGATATGCAGTTTCCTACCACTTAATCAGATCTGGTTATTGCACATAATATTTAATAACTACACAAGCAGATATTATATTTATGACCAAATATGGTCAGTATTTCACTCTTTTGTTTCCTCACCTTGCAACATGAAACATGGCCATTCCCTTTTCCTCTGCCTCAAGTCATATTTAACAGTGACTACTTCCCATTTGCTCAGAAATATCATAGTTACCAACGAATTAAGTTAAAAGCGCATGTATTAGACGGCAGTGATGCACAGAAATGTTGACTGCAGAAAATCGGGTCCAAAAATGTCAGCCCCATGTTTGTTTAGAATAGAGTTAAAGTAAATATTACATGGATCAATATTGACACACAAAACTACACTGTGGAGCTGCATTCTGTATTATATTTGAATATTCAAAACATCTTATTGTAAATTCCCACTAATCAAAGGAAGTAAGAGTAGTCACTTAAAAAGTATATATATTATACATTATTATTATATTTCTTTTTAACAAAATTGATAGCTATTCCAAACAAAGATTAATTTAAAATGAACACTTTTGGTTTTCAGATTAGTGGATCCGGAGTTTGGCAATATTTTTTGTCCATTTCTGTGCATCATTAATAGACAAGTTTAATAGTTGTTGTCCGTCTTAATCCGCTCACATTGGCTCTGTGTTGATATGTGGCAGTGATTTCTCTTTCAACTAGATTGTAACACATGACGCATCTGAATGTAGAGCACAAAAACCCACTTACATGAGAGAACTGATTAGTGGGGCAGAAAAAAAAATGATTACAACAGGAGTCATTTTTAGCAACTGTCTGCTTTTCCCTTAATGTTGTGAACTAAATAAAAGCTGTGATGTGCTTAGCATTTTCATAACATTTAAAAATACTCTTCATCCAACGCAATATATTAGTGTCTTATATTAAAATACTAAGCAAGTAAACTGCTAAGAAAATAAACAAGAAATTCAAAATACTAAGCACTGCATTGGTGAAACATGTTTTGTTCATATCTTAATAAATCCCTTATCTAAAAACACATGTATAGCACTGATATAGATGTGTTGATAGTATTTTTTTTATGTTTAAAGCCCTGAAAAAGAGTGACACATGACTCAATGACACATTCTTGAGTAGTTTCTTGAGGTAATGGTACATATTCTACTTAATTCTTGGGAAGGTCTTGCTTCTTAGGTAGCTTTCATTCACCCTTTCTATATGCAATACTTACAAATCAGATTAGTTTACAAAGTGGAACCAAATGTATAAATATTATGTTTAATATTTGTTAAAAGATTTTACAGAGATATTGAATTTATGCTGTTTGTACATTTCTTTCTGCCAACTTTTAAAGCTTATTTTATTTTGCTTTCTGAAACTAAAATATATATATATATATATTCAACAGTCTTCTTGAAGATCTCTAGTATAAGTATAAAAATAAATATAACTATTGTTTGTACGTATCAAAGGGTTAATATATTTTCAATATTTGCCAGGTTTAATTGAACAAGCTGTGTCTTCCATTGTACAAATGTCACATACTGTTCATTGTTATGCTGTTGAGAGATCATTTAATATATCCTTGATGAATATTGCTTTTGTTTGTGTTGCAAAAGATAGTCACATGCAATAATACGAATAAAATCATTATTTAAGGAAAACAACCTTTTTTATTGTTCCTTATATCCTTTTTCTAGAACAAATGCGAAATAATAATAATAAAAAAGTATTACGCAAAAGTATTACATAAACACATACAATATTATGCTGTAATTCCCTCCTCTTTACTGACACTGTGTCCTAAGCTTCAGGGTAATAGAGGAAGGAACACACAGTTCATTCATAAACAAGTGGACAGATTACTTCCTGTGGAATGAGCAGGACAGAGGCAAGTGTTTTCCTGTGCATATCATGATCCCAGGCTCTCATTGACAGAACAGGATGCTAATAAATCACAGCATTCTAATCTGAGTTAGACTGTGATGTCCAGTTCAGCTCCACGTGCCTCCTTTTCTCTGTTGTTGTCTGCAGGAAGCTAATAGATTTGTAAGACATCCTTCCTGTTTTTACTGGACATCATACAGCATCTGGATCATTCCTGTTACACCATCACTTTTGAGCTCTGTAAGTAAAAACCTAAAAGCAGTAATGCCAGTGTTATGTAGTTAAATATTTCTATAAACGGGTACCAACTTTCAGAAACAGAAACACTATATTAATTAAGGCTTGATTATTTATGGGTGGAAATACAGAACTAAATTTAGCTATATAGATCAGTGTTGGATTGACAGTCTACTTACATGAACTTAAAGTTATTCTTTTTAACCAAATTTGGAATTTTTTACTCAATTTACTCATTTTACTCAATGTATTAAGACTCATCCACTCATTACTCATCTACATATACATTTGCACGTACTACATACTATAATTTACGTAGGTTATGGAGGACATTTACTAGACTTACAAACGTTGAGACCATTTCAGAAAACAAAAGGTGTGCTGACTCATGCATGCACAGCGGGAGATGAAACACCTGACAAACAAATGATCACGTATTTGTGCTCGCACAATGAAGTGCAAGGGCAGCAGGACCTCTGTTAGATCACAGTGACTGGAGGGAAGAGGCAAGGGCACAGTGTTATGCAATAATCCATGTCAGTGTGCAGAGAACACACTGTGCCGGAACTGCAATTTCCCCTGCCTCTGTCCCAGGGCCTGTTTCTGAAAAATTTGCAAAAGACCTCCCACAGAGACAAAATGAACATGAAACAAGTCAATTACAGTCATTTAAATGTAGGTAGTGTTGCTAAGAGAACACTCTGTCTAGGAATAGGTGGAAGCTTTGACCAGAAGAATCAGGCACAGACTAGTACAATAATTTTAAAAAGGTATTATTTCGGCCACATCCCTTTTTATTGCGCTTAAAAAACTCAAAAACCACACTATCTTTATTTTCTTAATGAGTATTTTAGTGTTGTTGTCCAGTAAAAAAATGTATAAGATAATAGAACTTATTTTCAGAGACTTTTTCTCTGGGGTAGTGCTGACAGTAAATGGGAAATTATTGGGATTCCCCAGATGTCAGGCAGGCCATCACCTGTCTTTCCAGCACAATAAACCAGTGGTGTATGGCATAACATGTACACTGCCTGAATAATGATGCGGTGGGTTGAACCACTACAGCTTAAAAATGAGGGGTGAGGCCATAGACACCCCCCATGTCTGAATGACATTAAAATTAGTTGCCGTTCATAATAGGGAGATGGGTTCATGAGGAAATGGATAATTAAGAGGAGGATGAAGAATATAAATGTACAAGTATCTTCACATGCTGCTTGTGTTTGGTCTGTAACATCATAAAATCTGTATTGAATCCAATACATTTAGCACAAATCAATCACCTCCTTTGATATTCTCAGATACACAGTTTTGGTCCTGCTTTACTCACCTAAGCTATCCTTCTGCATTCCAAACAGCATACCTACAAACTAAACAAAATATTTTATAACTGACTCTCTGCCTTAATGACGACAGACATTGTTGTGAGAGAATATGCATGCACATATACATAAACAAACACCTTGGCAATCAAAAGAGCCACTACTGTTTATGAAGAACCCATTAGTAGTCATGGTGGGAAACTCAAAAAGTTAGAAAGTTTACAACAAATTTTGGTGTTCTGCATTTAACCCATCACAAGTGCACACACACAGCAATGAGAAGTGAACAAACACACACACACAGAGCCTGGAGCAGTGTGTGTTCACAGGGGTTCGGTGCCTTGCTCAAGGGCACCTCAGTCATGGTACTGAAGGTAGAAAGAGCACTGTTCATTCACAATCCCCACCTTCAATTCCTGCCAGTGTGGGAATCAAACTGGCAACCTTTGGGTTACAAGCCAGACTCTCTAACCCAGGGGTGCTCAACCCTGGTCCTGGAGATCGACCTTCTTGCAGAGTTCCAGCTAATTAGGATCTGAAGGAGCACTTGATAATTACAGACAGGTGTGTTTGATTAGAGTTGGAACTAAACTCTGCAGGAAGGTCGATCTCCAGGAACAGGTTTGGGCACCCCTGCTCTAACCATTAGGCCACGACCGCCCCCATGTATATTTACCAAGACTGCCCTAGTGAAAAATAAATATACTAAAATGTATTTAAAATGCATTTATTTCATGCTAAGTATACTACAAATACATTTACATATTATGTACTTAATAAACATACCCTTCAATTGTACTTTTAGTATACTAAACTAGTATATTTAAAGTCTGCTAAATTGGAACAACTAATTTTGTACTTAATGCACTTTAATTGTGCGGAAGTAGTGCTGAAATCCAACTAAAGATATACGTAAATATTTTTGATTGTGCTAAAGTGGAACTATTGCAAGTATACTTTAGGTACACTTTAAATATCTTGCATTTAAAGACCGATATTATTTAAAGATCATACAGTCCTTATCAATAGTGACATTAAAAAGTGTTTTAGGCTTAATATTAAGAAATGTGCACTGTGCACAAGTATACAACAAATAAAGGTTAATTCAAATTTTTATATTAGTAAGTCTCGATATGTCAGTAAATATGTTAATACTCTTGAACTATACTTAGTAGAAAATTGCTACGGTGATTCACTTATCTATCGAATACATACAGAAAACAACACTAATAAGACCACTACACAGTGGTTATGTGCGTATGAAAAGATTAAGAAATTGTATTGACTTTAATTAATTTTGTTACAGTACAAAGACTTTACAATATAAATTGCCTGTAGAATTGAGGTTTATGATTACCGTTTGTACAGCCAGAGATGAAAATGGGAAACTGTAGTTGCTCAAAATTCTCAGGGGCCTTACGGACAGTTTTCTTTTAATAGTACACGTGAATGTACGCTTCACTTGTGGTGCTTTCACATAGTGCTTGTATAGAGCCATTACAGCAGGATGATTGCACAAGTCTTGACACTAACAGAACAGAGGAAATGGGTGAGAACAGATAACACTGCTTGACAGCATGTTAATCTAATTGCTGTTAATAGGCTGACTTGTCCCAATGACTGCAGGACATTTAGGATTTTAAAATGCATTTGGATGGATCCATGTAATGACTTCATCCAACACACACGCATTTCCTCCATTTTTTGTTTAGGGACTAGCTGAAATATAGTATATGTGAATGTGAATGTGTGTGAAAATGATCACAACCCGATTTAACAAGAAAGGGAAGATGCTGGCATCAAAACAAACAAAAACAACGTAGCGCTGTCGGAGTCCCTGTCGACGGACACATGCAACAGATCATGTACACAAGCAGCTCACGTGCGTGAGCGTCATGGACAGCAGCTGATGGTGTGTAACCTGATCTTTCCACCCCCTGCTTCTATTATCCTGCTTTACAAACGAAACTAACCTAAAACATTCCAGTGGAGACAAGTAACGTGCTTTGAGGAACCATGAATGGGCTTAGTTCTAATCGCACACGAGGCCACAAACAGTAGCGAGTAATCGCGAGCTTGTAAACAAGTCCACGTGCTTGCTGCAGTTTCAGGGCTGGAGCCACGCCCCCTCCCTCCGAGTCTGTTGAAGCTTGTATATCTGAAATAATTTGAAACTTCCTGAAATCGCCTGTATGGGCTAAATATCGAAGTCATTTGTCATTGCGTATTTATGTATTAAGTGAGAACATAGCGGAAGATGCCTATTCTTCTTGTGGGTAAAACCTTTTTTTCTTCTTTAGATTCTGTAAAATATATCTGTAATTATTAATTTTTTTAAAGGTGACTAAAATATAAAATAATAAGTAAATTATTGAATTTAAATGTATGAATTTTGAAAATTTACTATTAATCACAGAATGAAATAGTAGAGATGAGGGGCAGTTGCACTGGTCAGTAGTTTTGGACAGATAGAAAAAACATCAAATGTGAATGTAACACAGGGAATTCTGGGTATGTCAATTTATGTTTGTTTTTTTTTTTCCACTTGTAAATTATATGTTCTTTTTCACTTTTTCACAAATTACATTAAATGTCCATTACAGTTTTTCACTGTATATACTAAGGGAACTTACCATTAACCTCTTAAGTTTTTACTGTAGTATTTTTACAGTCTTTTGCTGTTAAAATCAGAATCATTTTCTACAGTGTAGATAGATAGGTAGATAGATAGACAGACAGACAGACAGATAGATAGATAGATACATACATACATACAAAACAACTTTTTTTTTTACATTTAAAACACTGTTGTGACAACAAGCCACAATAGCTGAGCATGATTCCAACCTGTTTAAATTCTTTTATTGTTGACATGAACCTTGTTTTCCAGTGTGGTTTTACTGTTCCTTTGTGTACTCAGGACTTTTTACAAAAAGGATATATGATTGATAACTGACTGTTGCTCTTTCAAAAATACAGAAGTGTTCAACAGCTTTTCTTTATGCCATGTCTGCACAGAATGGTACAATGGTTGTCATCTACCCTCTATCAACATGCTCAACAATAGCAAATCAAGGTAGCATGCTGAGAACATCACTGCTGACTATGTCTTTCAGAAACACTCCCATGAAAAATCTTTAGATCCATAAATATGAGTTCTGCTTGACAGTACAAGAAGCCCTTCCTAGCAGTTAGCCTGCTAAACCTGCTCTTGTAATTGTAACCAGCCCCAGCTGCATTAAAAAAAAACAAAAACAAAAACACACACAGGGACACACACCCGCACACACGCACACATTAGTTTCCATCTCAGCACACATAGACACTACATCAAGATTATTTCTGTGCCTATGACAAAGATGCTAAGTTGAATCCAGTCAAATAGCTCATGGCATCGTTTCTGTACTATGTAGAATTCTGGTAATTCTGATTTGATTTATCTTTTCATTATGTTCCCTGCTGAAGATTTGCTTCAAGCACAAGGCTACTCAGCTGTGACCTATTTGCTTATGATATGAAAACTTTCTGTTATAGAGGAGAAAAGATTTAGAGCATTATGTTGCTTAAAGAGGTCATTATTTTCCTTATTTTTCCTTTCCAATATTTTCCTTTTTTATCTCTATTTATCTTCATCGTTATGTAGGTCATTTTCCCTGACTAAAATAAAACTGTTCTTTTGTGCCAGATTTTTGTTTTGTATAGAACCCTGAGACCATTAATACAAAATCTGTTTGTTTTGTAGGTGTATAAAGGTTTGTTTGAGTATATTTTAGGTCATTGTTATACTTACTTGTCACTTATTTTCTAAATCCTTGGTAAATAAGCTGTTTAATTCCGATGGCTCTTAAGAATGATTTACAGTTAAAATGGAAAGGGCAAGTGTGACCTCTGGCAGGGAAATTCATTGGAGTGAAGTACACGTCAAGACAACACATGTAACAACAGGCATATAGCGTACTGTACATTAGAGTTCATACTTTTTTATTTTAATTTATTTTTTATTTTAAATTGACTAATGCTTCTATTAACCAACTTAGATTTTACCTGATGAATCAATGTAATGTGCTAATTGGGTAATGAATATACCTTTTTATTAATAGCTTTTTATTTTATTTTATTAATAGATGTGCTGCTAAATCAAGTGTGGAAACAACAAAACAGGTGCTAAAATACCAAATGAAATTGCTCAGCCAGCGGTTCTGAGGGTAAAATGCCTTTTAAATATAGAGCTCAAGCGAGAATGACCAGACTGGTTCAGGCTTATTATCACATATGGGTAAGTGTTCTCTTAACTTTCAGAACTGTCTTAGTTCTATGTAGCATGGATTTAACAAGGTGCTAGAACCATTCCAGTACACAATGTGGCATAAAAGCTACTTATTTTGGATGCTTTTCTGCTGAAACGGAGGACTGTGACGTCAATTACATGGGTCTTTATAACGTTCCAACTGTTCTATTGCTTAAAAAGACATCTGTACTTACAGTATCTTTCAGGGTTTTAGAGGATGGATATCTTGATTTCCAGAAACAAAACAGTACTTGTTACATTGACCATCATACTACGATGTGTACGACAAAACAGCTGTAGGCAGGCATATTATACATTAGCATGTGGAATTATTATCTGCATGTTATAGCAGATGTGAAAAGAAGGCAAGACTGATTTTATTTATTTTTTGAAATAAGCAATATCAACATGAGGCTCCATTCTAATAGGTCCTTTCTTCATATTGTTCTAAAAACACTGTTTGACAAAATTTCTGTAGTGACAATTCATTCATTCATTCATTGTGGTTTTGCCAGTACGTAAGTTGAATATCTGATACATTAATTGTGTGTTAAGTTGTAAAAAAAAAAA
>JAHKKF010519422.1:0-13267 GCA_019740295.1 Labeo calbasu | reverse complement strand
ACCATTGAGAATTTTTAACCAAAGTATATTATAGACTTTTCATTAAGACCCTAAAGAATCATATCAACTTGTGGAAAATGAGCATCTGATGACCCCTTCGATGATCCGATGAGAAATCAACAATAAACACTTGAGACTACTACAAATAAAATATTGTCTTTAGTGGTAATAAGATTCTGTCATATTTGACATTGTTTCGTGAATTTTCACAGGCAAAATCCTGCCATTTCATGTGATGAGGAATTTAGTGTAAGAGCGAAAGATTTCCCTATGCAGATGTTTTGAAAGTGACTTCTATTTGATATGTGCTTCATACATCTCTACACTACTGACAATAGACCATTTTTGCATGTGAGAATGCACATAAGATCATCATGGGAAAGGAAAAACATGAACAAGAAATTATATCTGCTGTCAGATCAGATGTAAGCAGTCCTGAAATAGCAGATCTAACTGAATCAACATTATTTCTGGTCTTGGAACAACATTTTATCCCTGTCATCCAGCATGGTTTGAGAATTCAAAGAACATCTTGTACTTGAGTGAAAGCTGGAAATTTGACCATTTGAACGTTATCTGATTCATGTCAAAAAATGCACTTATTTAAAATACTTCAAAGAATATTGCTAAACAAACAAATGATAATTAGCCATTGACTTCCACAGTTTTTTCTCCCAAGCTAATAAAGTCAATGGCTACCTTCAACTGGTTATCAACTTTCTTCAAAATGTCTTCTTTTGTGAAAGAAACTATCACAAATACAGGTTTGGAATGGCTTGAGGATGAGTACGTGATGATAGAATGTACATATCCCTTTAAGGTAAATTTGATTTTATGTAGGCTAGTCTATTTCTGCAGATACACTCTTTCCAAAACACTAATCACTTTGCAAAGCAAACAAATTTGCCCTTTCCATCTCTGTTTCTGTCCATCATCTACCTGCTCTTTGATTTAGTGTACTTTACTGCACCTAAGCGTGAGGGTGTCTCCGCAGCGCCTCATTAGCTAAAGGGCTTCAGCTGGTCCGGCCACTGATCTAGCACAGGGATTAGGTCGGGTGTTTGCCGAATCCTCCTGGGTTCTGGAGGTGGAGAGACTGATCTGGTCCCGGTGGACATGAGGGCTTGTTGATAATGAGTCTGTGTTCCTGCAGCCTCTGTCTGACCACTGCTCTGTGATTAAGAGATGTGTCCATCTTCTCCAGTCCTTCACACTGGGGACTACAATCCAACCTGAAGCCTGAAAAAAAAAAATAAAAAAAAATCACTGAACACACACAGTGACAGAGTCTTCATTCCTCATCTAATAAGCAGCTCACTGGACAAACAAACAGATTTACAACATACTGCCTCTGTTCCAAAATGAGAGCGTGCAGCCTTGCTGTCTACATCCTAGACAACATCCTAAGCAAGATGAAATGTCATATGTGACATCTGGATCACTTTACATAGACGAATCTGCAGGATTTATAACTTATAATGACTGACGTCTCTGTATTGACAGAGATTCGTTTAGAGTAACAAATTTTGAAAAGCAATTCATCCAAACTAAAATGGAGCAGTGAAATTATGTTTTGTGGTTTGCATTGGGGAGCTGCATTTTTTACGCACGTCAGTTGGTTCATGTAATAAAAAACACAAACCATTTAAAGTAGGGCACTGGTATTTCCTCAGATGCACTTTCTGAGCTAAGACTTTTAAGGCAGAATGCATGGAGTCAGCATCCCAGAAATCTTTTGGCCTCTTTGGCTCTTCTCGACTGCAGTGCTTACACAGGAGAACTGCCTCACTGGCCTCCCTGACACCTTGAAATATGTTGTGTTCAGGGCCAGAGGTCTCTAAAGACCTGGACACCAGTGACCCTTTAAAGCTGGACTTTTCTAATTTGGGAAAGGTTTTACTTCGCATTATATATTTATTTTTTGCCATTTGTCATTAGAGCTTTGAAATAGCCTGGGTGATATCTTGGAAATGGGAAAACACAGTGTTCTTGTGTTTTAAAGCCTGCTAAATGTTTTGTCTTTGTCTGTAGGCCAAGTAAGTGTACTGTAAGTGCCAGTTTATTTTTTCTGCCAGGAGGTGTCCTAAATATTTGATCTCCTGTTTAGGGATGTATACCATCTTTTGTCATATAAAATACTCTTGAATGTGACTTGCTATAACAGCTGCTTTTCAAAGGTTCATCAGACAAAAACAAGTTGTCGATCACTGGTGATCATTTGGTTAAATATTCTGTCTGGTTATACATCTGGCTGAAATGTTGTCACGACAGCGAGCTGCCGTTTTCAGAGCCAGACGCCACAGTTGCTCTCCAGCAACTGTGCAAACTAAAAGCAAAATAACAAGTGACTTGCATGTTTAATGACACAGCTCAGTGTTCATTTGCTTACAGCTTAAAAGGACCATGATGTTTCCTTCTCTGTTGTTTAATTTGTGTGAACAGTTCCTGCACACTGATAGTGTGATTGCTGTTTATATGAGCTTAAATTAAAGATATAAAGTTGTTTATTTATGAAACTACAAAAGCTAAAAATTATTATTACTAATTATTACAATTTATTATATATATATAATATACATCTGCTAGGGGGTCACCACAGCAGATAATCAATAATAATAGACAACTAAAGAAAACTAAAAACTAAAATAAAAAAAATAAAAAAACGTATATATTTTTGTTAATATTAATAATAGTAATAATACGTAGTATTATTATTATTATTATGTTAAAGTTGCATATTTAATCAACTAGAGTGACTGGAGAAAACAAAATTTAAGGAAATGATTATGGTTGTTAATAATAATAATAATAATAATAATAATAATAATAATAATAATAATTCTAACACACTGTTATCAATACATTATTTTTATTATTATTATTATTATTATTATTAAAGTTACATATTTAATACACTACAATGACTGGAGAAAACAAAACTCAAGGAAATTATTGTTTTTGTAACAACAACAACAACAATAATAACAATAATAATAATAATAATAATAATAATAATAATTATTATTATTATAATTGTCATATTAACGTTGCATATTTAATCAACTACAATGACTGGAGAAAACAAAACTCAAGGAAATTATTATTGTTGTTGTAACAACAACAACAACAACAACAATAATAATAATAATTATTATTATTATTATTATTGTTATCATATTAACGTTCCATATTCAATAAACTACAATGACTGTAGTTGTTAATAATAATATTAATATTAATAAAATAAAAACATTTGTTTATTTTAAAAAGCCGTTTTGGGTCTTTAATCCCTATGGCATTTATTTTTATGTTTGTTTGTTTGTTTTTCACACTTTTAATAGGACATTTTCAGACCACCAGAACATCCAGTGTACTATTAATGGTAATATAATGTCATCTGGCATGTACAAAGTGAGAACATTTAAGAAGAAAATCTTGATGTCTCTATACCTTAAGACAAATCACAAATGAGATCTCTTTTAATATCTGAAGTGTTTCTTGTAGACAGCAGTTTTGAAACGTTTCTCTTGCTAGACAGCAAGAGATTAAATGTATAGAAAATGCAGACTGCTACTCGAGTCTCTTGAAATCTCTCAAGAGATGATCTCATAAACTAATAAAGTACGAGTGCGTGAGATAAGCCTTTTACGCGTTCACAACATGAACAGACTGTTTTTTTCTCACTAGTCATCACCTCTGTGTTTTCCACACTAATGCGTTGGCCATCAAGTATCTGCTAATGTGTCAAAACCCATATGGTCTGTATGCTAATGAAAACAATGGAAAGCCTATCTGCGCGCACGTAAATCCCCCATATGGCCAAAACTTTCTTAACAAATGCCAAGTAAACCACCAGGGAATTGACAACAGAACCCCGAACGCTTTTAGTTTTGAAACACATTGTCAAAAAATGGCAGCAAATCCGATTCAGCACTGCAGTTTATCGAACAAAGCAGCTCTTGAGTTCTGAAAAACGCAGTCACCGGGTGTTCCGATCAGAGCTTTGTTTTCATATTGCATCACCTCGGCCTCATGGAGAGGGATTTCAAGTGTCATTAGAGAGTAATCTCAATACAAGCAGACACTCAAGCCCACCACTGCCCAGTCCACTGCGGGGCTTATCTGGCACAACAGAAATATCACAAATGAGATCGCTTTAATATCTCGATTGTTTCTTCTAGGCAAAATGCAGAGGAAATGGTCTCCCACTTAAATCAAAAAATCTCAGTGAAGTCTCAAACTGCCAAGTTAAAAAAGCATTTTTACATTTAAGTTCCACTATAGACCTTATGTAGCTCTGCACTGTTTGTTGTCTTCTGTCTTTCGTTTGTTTTCCCACAGCGTAAAGTTAAGGTCGTATGAATTTATTAATGAACCTTTCGTTTGAAATCTTCCCAGTCTACTGACATTTGTTCTGACATCAGCTTCAACCATTACACCACACATGATAACTTTCATTAACCCTGCAATAAGTAAATCCACTTCACCAGCTAATTTCTCTTCAACAGTGATGCTACAGAGCAACCGCAAAAGAAGTTCAAAGACAAAATTCTAAAGATGGCTGCGCACTTGTTTCTCTGACGCATAAATGTTTGTAAACAGTAGGTTTTAAAGTATGTAAATTAGGCTCTTTTAGCTTGTAAAAACACTCTTTAAACTGAAGGTTCTTCACTGGTATCACTGGCTCCATGAAGAACTTTTAACATCAATTCATCCATTCCACAAAAGTTTCTTTACGATGCAAAAAAAGGTTCTTTAAGAACATAAAATACAAACCGTTTCAGTAAACTCCAGAAAATGCCATTGTGGATGTTAAAAGGATCTGGATATGTTTATGCATACACCCTAGTAATAATTTAAAACTAACATTATGGAACATAAATCCAATACTCTTGTTATTTACAGTACTTGCTGGAGAAGAGGAGAGAAGTATCTTCAGCTGAGCAGAGCTAGTCACAATTACATGTTCTGTTAAAAACTAAAAAATACATGATTGGTAGGTAACCAATTACAATTTGAAAGTTACAATCTATAGACATTTTAAGAACGAAATCATGTACCTCTTGAGAGTGTGTTGACAGTCTGTGCAGTTGGATAGCTGAGCTCCAGAAAATCAGTAATGAGGCAGCATTGTCAGTTACAGATCTGAAAAACAAAAAGGTGGAAATAAAGAACCCTAAACTCTAATGGTGTGTGCACACCAAAAGCTAACTGAATTATTTACGTGAGTAGATTACATACAAAGTCAATGCAAAGACAAGAATGCAAATGACACCAATTGGATGACGCTCCTCGGGCAGCGATAGCAATATGGCTGCCCACTGCTCTGGGTGTTTGTTCACTACTCACTACTGTGTGTGTGCACTTGGATGGGTTAAACGCAGAGCACAAATTTCGAGTATGGGTCACCATACTTGGCCACACGTCACATCCTTTCCTTTCCTTTCCTTTCCTATAAACATCCTGCGAGTAATCTAGACTGATAATGCAATGAGAATATTTGCTTCGCGTTTGGTGTGCACACAGCACGGCGAATTGAATTATTTGCACGAGTACATTACATACAAAGTCAATGCAAAGACACGAATGACACAAATTGGATTGCCATGAACAGGTGATATTCGCCCCAATTTCGTCTTCCATGCAAGTTGAACATTTTTAACTCTAGTGGAAAATTCACATGACGTGTTGATGTGCAAGCCAATCAGTGGAGGAAGATGGAGAAAAGCATTATGTCATGACTTTATTTGCACGAGTGACACGATAAACATCCAGCGAGTAATCTAGAATGATAATGCGATGAGGATATTTACTTAATCCAGAGCAATATCGTGAAAATTTGCTTTGCATTTGTTGTGCACACCAAAAGTGGATTACAATTTTTGCACGAGTAGATTACATACAAATTCAATGCAAAGATGAAAATAGACGTGAATGACAAATTGGGTGGCGCAATTGCCACGAACGGATGATATTCACCTCAATCGCATCTTCCAAGTTGAAAATTATCAGTTTGAGTGGAAAATCCACGACGCATTGCCGCGCAAGCCAAGCAGTGGAGAAAAATGGAAGAAAGCATTATGTGATGATTTTATTGGTGCAAGTGACACGTGAGTACGTGAGTAACCTAGAGTGATAATGCGATAAGAATATTTGCTTCGCATTTGGTGTGCACACAGTAGATTACATACAAAGTCAATGCAAAGATGTCAATGACATGAACTGGACGAAGCGTGTGCCGCAAACGTGCAATATTTGCCTTAATTGCGTCTTCCGCGCAGTTTAAGAAAATTTCAACTCGAGCAGGTAATTTGCGTGATTCGTGATCACGCAAGCCAATCGGTGAAGAGCTTATAGTTAGATCAGAAAATGTTAACAGTTAGTTAATAGTGAGAATTGAACTAAGTGTAACCAAACCATTTCTATTACTATGTGTAAAGAATCTTTAAAGAACCATGTTTTTTTTTTTTTCAGTGAATGAAAGAGAAACTTGAGGGAAAAAAGATTAATGAACTCAAATTGCAAAAGAAACCATCCAGTTCATAAAGAACCACAATACTCATAGGGCTCATTTATACGCTTGGTCGATTAACACTGAAAGTTATTTTTGCATTAAACGTTTTATATTGAGAGAGTATAAAGAGAAGTAATGGATGAAAATGTTCACATTAAAGAATCATTCCAATAGCTGGCAGCTACAACGAAGATGTGAGAGAGCCGGAGAATAAAGAAATGAAGTTCTGAAGCCAAAGTTATTCAAGGGTAATGCTTTAAGTTTGATATCGCTCTCTAACGAGCTTTGCGGGACTACAAAAACAGAGCTTTATGACGCCTATAATATGATCATTATGCAGTTTATGGCTGTGGGTCTCTGTGGGCTGAAGATCACAGGGATGATATCCTTTCCTGTTTCATATCGGATGATGCTCTGCAATTTTCCACCTCTTTCATAACAAAAGGCTTTGATGCGGAGTCAGAAGTTTTGAGATTCTGTGGATGATGGCTCAGGGATGAAACACTGCACTGTGCACCGACTTCTTTATCTAGTCTAACAGTCCATAATGAACAGTGATCAGAATATAATGCATTATGTGGCTGGATCTCATGGAGACATGTCCAGCTCATATTTTACACCTAAATCAAAGGAAAAAGAAATAAAATTATATCTTTCATGAAAAAGCCTGTTTTTGTGATTTTTTTGTGATATTATCATGACAATTAAAGTTCTGTGGTGTGTCATACTACAGTCCATCTGAAACTATTTTAAAAGGCATTGTCCTAATTTATTTATAATTATACATGCAGTTTTTATAACCACATGTCACTAGAAAGACAATATGGAATATTTGTAAAATATTTACTTGTTAAATAGCACAAGACAGTTTAAAACAGTAACGGCAAAAATGGGATGATAATAATGAATGTCCTGACATTACATTTACATTTTCTCTCATACAAGGTCAAATTAAAAAAGAAATTTAAAAAATCACTTTTGAACTTATTGTTGTCACGCGTCGTGTGCGGGAATGAGGAGTAGGGACGAGGAAATCAGGAACATACACTTTATTGATATAATCCAAACAAAGGAACAAACAGGAACAAACAGGAACAAACAGGAACAAACAGGAACAAACAGGAACAAACAGGAACAAACAGGAACAAACAGGAACAAACAGGAACAAACAGGAACAAACAGGAACAAACAGGAACAAACAGGAACAAACAGGAACAAACAGGAACACCACATGCAGACACAACGTAAAAGACTTTAAGACCCAACCAACAACCAAAGAACTGAACCAAACTTAAATACACAGGCTAATCAGACGAGGACAGGTGTGAATGATCAAACAGTGACATCATAATTAGAAACGGAACAGGAAAGACCAAATAAGGGCATACACGGGAAAAACCAAAGAAAACAGTCCACAGGGGTGTGACAATTGTATTATTATTATTTGGGAAGCTTTATATATTATATATTTTGGTAGCCTACTTTTTGTAAAATCAATCAATCTTCCAAGACACTTTTAATGTGACCTTAATGATTAAAGGTGAAGTTCACTTCCCAAACAAAAATTCAAGAAGTTCAAACGCCCTTTACAAAAAAAAAAGGTAAAACAGAGATGTAGGACGATTTTGACGTTGAAGAAGAAAACGAGACTGAAGTTTTTCGACATACCCTGACTGTACTGACCCGGATTACACAGACTACGCATGCGCATCGCAGAGACGAGACAAGACGAGCATTTAAGGTTAAAAAATATAAAATTGTTTTGAAAATGACCAATCGTTTTGCTAGATAAGACCCCTCTTCCATGGCTGGGATCGTTTAGAGCTGTTTGAAGCTGCATTTAAACTGCATTTTGGAAGTTCAAACTTGGGGGCACCATTGAAGTCCACTATATGAAGAACATTCCTGAAATGTTTTCCTCAAGAAACATAATTTCTTTACGACTGAAGAAAGAAAGACATGAACATCTTGGATGACAAGGGGGTGAGTAAATTATTTGTAAATTTTTGCTCTGGAAGTGAACTTCTCCTTTAAGTTTGTAAAAAAATAAAAAATAAACAACAACTTCTGAACAACCCTATCTGTGGTTGAGGAAACACTCATGTATGTGTTCCTGCCGCTGCTTCATTCCTGTGTGTGTGTAAACAGCAGGAGCATAAATCCGACTATGAACCATGATGACGGCAGTTGCAATTACCTTTATTATCTTTATCTTTGATTTAATTAATCCCAGCAGGTAAAGGAGCAGCCGTGTTGGTTTATTGGCAGGGGAGATAGAGATCTAAATGTAATCACGCTCGCTGTCAGCATGCCCTTCATTATTCCTGCCGCAATCATCGTTACCTCGTCAGCACCCGGGAACGTCTTGTCATCTGTCAGTCTGAGACAACAAGCTGTTCCATCCAAGAAAAACAAAACCCTTGTGTCGCTGACACTTTTCAATCACTGTCCGCTGTGTTTTTTCCTCTTCTGCGGAGCGTGGAGGGCATGTGAGCTTGCTTTTGTCATTCCCAGAAGTGCGATCAGTGCAGGTCACTCCTCTGGATAAATAAACGAAACAAAGAAGAGGTCAATGACAAAAAGGTCACAGACTAAACACTTTCTATGAATGTTTAAGTACCCCCTGTTGTGAAAATCAAGTTTTTAAGATTGTCTATTAAAAGTCAACACCATTGCTAAGCATTTTGGATTTCGAAACACCCTGTTGTGTGGTGGGGCTTTTCATATCATTAGCTCTCTGAGATTTGTAACATTAGCAACACATTATTAGCTGTTTGATAACGTATTGAAGCCAAAGGCTAAGGATGGCTGAATCAATCTAATATTGCCAGTTGCCACTGTGTAGCATTTCATCCCCGAGGATCAAACTGTTTCATGAACTTTATGACTGTATTCCACTTATCAGACAATTAACAGAAAGTTGAACTGGCATGTCAGTGTGAACAGCCCTTAACCATTAAAAATGGTCAAAACTAGTTTAACCTGGTCTCTAATCCTGGCCTAGCTGGTGTTCAACAGGTTTAGTGGGTCAGACAGCTAGTCTTCTGTACTGACCAGCTGTCAAGTGTCACAAACGTGAGTGAGTGAGTTTACTTACTAAACAGATGCAATGGCACTTAAAATAACCGTTACCAAACATGACAAAAACATCAGCTATAATGAAAATTTACATACAACTGACAAATAAAATGCAACCTGATTAATTATTCATGCCCCGGTGCATGTTGGGAACAACAGCATAACAAAAGTTAAAGAGATTTAAATTTTATCTTTACGTAGATTTTCAATATTTTTCATTTTATTTATTTGAAATTTAGTCAAAGTTGTTTTTATCTTTTAATTTAATTTAATTTAATTACATTTTTGGATTCAATTACTGAAAACAACATTCCTAAGTAATGTTTACTTTCCAAATGCCTGAATTTCTTAAAATGAGTACAAATAAAAACCATGTATTACATTTTATTTATATTCATTTATTTACTAACTTCCTTCCTTCCTTCCTTCCTTATTGGATTCCATTATTGAAAATGACATCCCTAAGTAATGTTTACTTTCTAAATGCCTAAATTTCTTGAATTAAGTACAAATATAAAACATGTAGCTGAACTTTTCACTTTCACAAAAAATGTAAGAATATTTATTTATTAATTGAATTGAATTGAATTTAATTTAAAACTTTTTGGATTCAATTATTGAAAATAACTTTCTTAAGTAATGTCTACTTTCGAAATGCCTGCATTTCTTGAATTAAGTGCAAATACAAAATATGTATTAGAATACTTATTTATTTATTTATTCATTCATTTAATTGTAATTTGTTTTTTTATTATTAATTTAATATTCAGCAAGGATGGATTAAATTGTTTAAATGTGACAGTAAATATATTCATAATGTAATATCATTTTTATTTCAAATAAATGATCATTTACATAATAATTTTTTTTTTCCAGTTCTTCAAAGAATTCTAAAATAATTAATGTTTTCAGCATTGATAATAATATAAATAATAAAATAAATAATAATAAAACTTAAATTAATTTAATAAAAAATCAGCATATTAAACTGATTTCTGAAGAATCATGTGACACTGAAGACTAGAGTAATGATGCTGACAAAATTAGCTTTACATCACAGGAATAAATTAGATTTTTACAATAGATTAAAATGGAAAACAGCTATTTTTAATGTTAATACTATCGCTGTTTTATTGCTTTTTTTTTTTTTTAATTAAATGTCTTGGTGAGCATAAGAGACTTCTTTCAAAAACATTAAAATAATCCATTCGACCCCAAATTTATGAATTTTAGTATATATCCTGAATACACTGTAAATCACGTTGAAACTTTAAAAGCATATTGCAAATGCAAAGATTACACCAACAGGAATGTTAATATTTGCAGCAGTGTAGTCCATAAACCAGCCTCAATAGCTAAGAATCATCCTGGTTGTAACCAGAAATTTCCGCAGGTAACTGGCACCCATTCACTTTTTTAATGAACACTTTGCTATGACATCAAAACAAACGAAATGCTTGACTCGTCTATTACTATTTTCACTACATAAAGTTTTAACAATAAATCTAAACAGTAACGCTTCAATTGTCAATTATAAGGGTGTCATTTGCATCAGTCTATTGTGTGTATTATTCCTCTAGCTATTACTAAGAATTCATTATTTATGTGCGACGCTATCAGCAAAAAGGCAAGCAATTTACTTGTCAAAATGCATTACATTGTGCGAGCTGAAATATGACTGAAGAGCTCTGGGGCCGGTTTATACGTCGGATCACAGCGGCGGGCAGCTAAATTATGAATGGAGGTGCTGCTCGTTTCAAATGGGGAGTGTTAGCGAAACGCCGCAGACGGCGCCTTTGATTTCATAGGGGTTAATATAAAAGCTTCAAATCTACACTTCAATACTCTTCCAATGAAACAACCCATCCAGGCTTTTCAAAATATGATGCTTTCAGCGTTGACCACTTATTGAAGCGTACCATCAGCACTGGCCGACAGGTGTAATGATTCAGCGCGAGGATAAAAGAAAAATCCTTGCATCTGTCGACTCGAAGACATGCGTTTCCTCATATCTTACTTTTCTTTCGTTAGATTAGCCTTTTCCATACGTTCTCCTTTTCTGCGCTGCTACTTCAAAGCTTACAATGACGTGGAGAAGAAGTGCGCCCAGGTGATTTGTAGCACACTTCAGCAGATTAGTGCTCAGTATGGATTATCCAAGAGGATGGCGCCCTATCTGCATTTTTTTTCCCCCATCAGCCCCTGGGAGGGGCCACCCTCCAGCTGTGCAGACTGACAGGTAGAGATTTAGACTCCTTAAAACCGTAGCATCTCCACATAAGTGTAATCCCCATCACATTTAACTCTACCTGCCTGTTAACTCAGCGCTCCTCCACCTGTCTTCTTTACGTCTTGACTGTTTTCTTTCCCTCTTGTCAAAACCATCTCGCTCTTTTAAGAGATTCGTGACTGAGATTAGCCGACGTGATGCTTTTGAAAGGTGCAGGTACATATACTTTTGCTCTGCAAATTGTCATCCAATGAAGTCCAGTCATTTTAATGCAAATCAACACAACTTAAGCATTTTCTCACTGATTTCCTTCAGTTGGAATCCACGTGACTGGGAATTTCAGAATCCAGACAAACAGAAATTTTGCATGAAAGCGAATATTTCCTCATAAAGATTTCACAACAGGTTCAAATTGGATGTGTGGATTTGCTGCATCGACCAAGAAAAAGCTGCTTGGCTTGAAATGGACTTCAGATGTTGACAACAGACCATTTTTGACCATGAAAAGTCAAAGCCAAATTTTCACTAATGTGACCGAACCTTAAAGTGCACATTTGCTTAACGTCTGCCTATGTTCTATGTTTGCCGACCACAAACAGCTTGACCCCCCCCTTAAAAACATCATGTTACTGACGACTGCTTCTCTAATCTTGAAGAGTTCAACACAGGATTAATAAAACGCTTTCTCTTGAAGGATGGCTCAGTACCCAGTTTATCTGAAACAGCTGGCTCTACAGAATCACAACCTGGAAATATGATAAATAAGAAATGTTTATATTTTCTATCTAATTGTTTCTGACACGCATTGTATGCGGTAGACCAATCACAACAGACTGGGCCATCTGACCAATTAGAGCAGAGTAGGCTCATAGAAAGGAGGGGTTTAGAAACTATCCACTATCCACTATCACTATCCAAACTTAAATAGTTATAATTCATGAACAAATACAGTTTCTAATATGATTTTTAAATACCATTTTCATGGTAATGCAATGTCAGATTTTAAAATGGCTTTCAAAGGATGAATTTTGAGGTTCTAAACTTTCAGTTAATATATAATTTATTATCATTTCTAAATCATGATAGGGAAAAAGGCAATGAAAAAAGACTTTTGGTCACAAAGGTCAGAACTCCTGTTATGATGTAAATTTTTGAGGTGCACTCTTGACATAAATAATCTATTACCATTCCTACATAATTTGTAACAAAAAACAGTGGTAATATATCTATTTAGGAGTCTTAGACTTTTCCAACGATATATAGTTTGTCATGATTAGATTAGGATTTAATTGTAATATAGTGAAGTAAACTTAGGCGTCCCTCTGCAGGTGACAGTTAAAAGGTTAAGGTGTGAACACTTTTACGATTGCTCTGGAAATGATTGCAGTTGAAGTCCAGTCATTTCAGTTGGAATCCACAAAATCGGGATTGTTTTTTTTATAGTG
>JAHKKF010519421.1:13562-41300 GCA_019740295.1 Labeo calbasu | reverse complement strand
CCTCCCTCATCTCCACCTTCTCTCTCAGGCCCACTTTTTTCAGTTTTGCCACCACCACTCCTTGTCTTTGCCGTTTTACCACCCCCAATGTTTTGGTCAGTCTGTGTTTTTCATGCTCTGCAGCCAGTCTTTTGTACCGCCCCAAGTACATTTGTTAGGTAGTCCGTGTTTCACATGTTTTGCCGTTCCCGGTATCTTAGCCAATCTGCCTCTGGCTTTCTGTTGCACCGCCCTTTGCCACCACACTCAGTTAGTCAGTATCGCGCTTTGTATTTTGCTGTACCCACAGCCTTCTTTCTTTGGTGTGGGGCTCGAACCCACATTTTTTCTGCAAGCTTGTCCGCAACCAACGTGTGTTTAGCCACTGGCACCATTGTGGCTTTCACACCAACAGCTAACATTTGGGCCACTTTGTTGGATATAACATCAACAATTTAACATAAGCAATAGCAGGATTTGAACCCGGGTCTCCATGGTTAAAGCATAATGTTTTATCATCTGAGCTATAGAGTCTGGGGAGTTGAGCTGGATCTGGATGGGGTTTTATTGACAGCTGGATTTTATATAAAGAAAGAGCTTGACAATTGCTGGGTTTGAACCCGTACTATCACGCATGAAAGACAAGCAATTATCTACTGCGCCACAGAAGCAGTGATGTGTAATGGTGTTTTTCATTTCAATCTATTCAATTAAAGAAACAACCTGAAGTAACAAACAGTGTGGCTCGAACCCGGGTCTCCATGATAAAAAAACAACTTTTTATCATCTGAGCTACAGAACCTAGGAAGTTTAGCTGGATTTGGATGGGGGTTTTTTTGACAGCTGTGTTGTATATAATGAAAAAGTTAAGCAATTGCTGGGTTCGAACCCAGACTGTCATGTATAAAAGCAAAGAAATCATCCACTGCACCACAGAAATTTTGCTTTTACACCTAAGTCTGTTGATTTGCAGTGTTTTGTAGCATTAAGTATAGCAAGAACTAGCTGTAAGCAATAATGGGATTTGAACCAATACTTTTTTTTTAACTTCTTTGGCATTGTTATATTAAAGTACAGGTTAAAAACCATGAATTTTTTAATAAATGATGTAAGGCACTTCAGTAATTGTGGGATTTGAACCCAGACTTTCTTGTATCAAAATGCAAATAAGTAACCACTGAGCCACAGAATTTGAATGATTGCATTAGTGTTTTTTGTAAGTGTTTTTTAAACTTAAATTGAAATACAGCTATTTTTTTTAAACTTTTTTGTTATATTAAAGTACATGTTTAAAACCATGAATTGGTTAATAAATTATGTAAAGCGCTTCAGTAATTGAGTAATTGAGTAAATGGGATTTGAACCCAGACTTTCTTGTACCAAAACGCAAATAAATAACCGCTGTGCCACAGGGGTTGTGAGGCTGTGGCGTATGACATTATCTATACCAACAAAACCCAGAACGGCATGCTTAAAATGCACAATTTTATCTTTTGCCCCACTGAGCCTGTAGAGCTGCAAAGGGTTTTGAATGTGCATTTATTTTTTATTTTCTTAAGCTACAGCATAAATTATAGCAAGAAATGAATGTTTGCGAAAGTAGGATTTGAACTTGGGTCTCCATAATTCAAATGCAACGCTTTATCAACTGAGCCACTGAGTCAGCAAAGCGTTTGGATGTGGTTTTATTGAGAGTTTGTTTTATATGATAAATTATTTAGCAAATGGGGGATTTGAACCAAGACTTCCACGTATCAAAACCCAAATGATTAACCACTGAGCCACAGGGTACCTTTATTTGATTTAGAGTTTTTGTTTTTATTGTTTTCCAATGTTAACATACATGGTAGAGAGCATGAATTGCTTAATAAATGATGAAAAGTACTTAAATATTGTGGGATTTGAACCGAGACTTTCTTGCACCAAAATGCAAATAATGAACCACCATGTCACAGATGTTGGGAGATGATAGGGTTTGGATTTTGTTGTATGGCATTATTTATAGCAACGATTAAAATAAGGAATAAAGGTATTTGAACCCAGGACTTCATGTTTAAGAACTTTGTTTGTTGTGCCACTGATGTTGCAGAGTGCTTTTGGATGTGTTGTTATCATAACAAAGCACAAGATTAATAAATTATGTGAAGTACTTCAGTAATTGTGACTTTTTTTTAATCAAAATGCAAAGACTTAACCACTGCACCACAGGGGTTATGATGTGATGTAGTTTTGGATTTCGGTCTATGGCATTACTTTTAGCAACAGTTTAAAAAAAGCAATAGTGGACTTCATTGCTTTTCTTTAAAACTCAAGACACGTTTGAGTCTTTTTTTTTTTTTTCAGGGCATTATCGTCTTAAAGGATTTAAGAACATGAACGAACTAGTTTACATTTTTTGTTGCACACACTTGATGTATAGAATAATTTCATATATTTTTAAGATTTTAAAACAATGTTAGCTTTGTTTTTTTTTATTTCTAATAATGCATCAAGAACTATGATTATTTTTTATTTTATTCAAGTTCACAAATGCAGCATTCAGACTATACTTCTATGTACTGTTTCTGCAGTTATTGTTTAGGTCTATATTCTTACTTACTGTTTTATAAATAGACTTAAAACTCCAACATCTAGCACAGAAGTACAACCCATCCCATTATTAACCAGGATTGGTAAAACACTATCATTTTGTTACTCAAACAATAAATCACCCCATGAAGTCACATGTAGTTCAAAGGAACACTATTCTTAACAAGGGTAACACTAAATTAAAAAATTAGTGAAAATTTAATATAAAACCACATAATCAACACTAAACAGAATGACAACCCATATATATATATATATATATATATATATATATATATACACACAACCCATATTAACAACAAATAACTATATTTAATGTCTTTTACAAACACAAAGACCCAGCTAATTAAATATTAATCTCCACAACCAATCACCATGTAACACCAAGCAATCAATGTTACACAAGTCCTATTCGATTTCACACAGCGCTGAACAGACCATTCAGCCTTTGACATAAATCTGCACATATCAGTTTCGAGATAAAGACTCGAGAAAGTTGCCCAGTGATCTCAGTTTGTCACAAAGTTTTCAGAAGGCTGCCCTCCGGTGGTGACAATTTGGCATTGACACAGCCTCATTTTTATTTTCTATGAATTAAAAGAAACGTTGCACCCTCCTGTGGTGATTTTTGTGAATTATACCACTGCAAATTGAGTCTAATCAACTTAAATGGGATACGCCCTCCTGTGGTGATTTTTCAGAATTACAATTAAGTATAATAAACTTACATTGGTTTCGCTCTCCTGTGGTGATTTTTGTGAATTACAATCGAGTCAATAAAATTAAACTTGTTTCGCCCTCCTGTGATTTTTGTGAATTACAATCAAGTATAATAAACTGGTGTTGCCCTCCTGTGGTGTTTTTTGTGAATTACACTGCTGCAGTTGATAGTAATAAATGCTAATATAAAAGCCCAAAAACAACAGTGAATTCAACACAGTCTCTGTTGTATGGTGGGTAATTGTTCAACTTTGGTGTCAAGGTGTGAAAGTAATGGGTCAAGTTTTAAAGTAACGTATCACTTAAAATGAGGTGTACACTACAAACAAGTTAAAAGGATTGTAAATAACAGAAGAATAGTGGCTTAGTGGTAACTTATGTGCTTATGAATCATGAAGCTGCAGTTAAAATGTATTCAAATCCCACAGAACCAATGAATGTCTTTTACTCTCACAGTTAACATGAAGTTAAAATCTAACAACAACACCCCATCACAGCTTCTGTGGCTCAGTGGTTGAAGACTTCAATCTCAAACCTGAAAGTCCTGGATCAAATCTTTCAGTTACTAAGGTAATTTATTATTTACAAGAACTCTCCCAATAAAGCCTGTTCAAAACACTCCGCACCTCCACAGACTCAGTGGCTCAGGTGATAAAACTGGGTTTTAATCATGGAGATCTAAGTTCAACTCCCATTATTGCTTACTTTAAACAGATCTCATCAAACAAAGTCACTCAAACACCCAGACACAATATGAAATCCATGATGGGCTAGTAGATAAACACACTTTCTCTAAAGATGAGCCTTGAATAACAACATGGTTTCAAATCCCACCTTAAAAAAAAAAGAACATCACATACCCAGCTTGTTTTACCTTCTTTATTGGGAAATCACAGGTAAACAGTCAAATATAAGTTTCTTTATGTCTCTCAACAAGAGATCCGTGGCTCACAGGTAAGAGCGATGCCTCAGAGGTTGCTGGTTCAACCCCAACTGGATCTGGAGACTCAGGTAACACAACCAGCAGTGGTTATGCTTTAGGACAGACTGAAAAAAAAAAATAATAAAGGTGCATAAAAATTCTCATCCCCAGTCCCCACCTACTTAGGGAGGCCCTTAAAAAGAAAATTATGGTAATCTACGTGTTTAGAAACCTGCTTCAGCAGGAAGGCTTTACAATTCACAAGACATCACTTATTCTGGAGAGTCAAGACAGAAATAAAGACATTATTAGACATATTGCATTTCTTAAAAAAAAAAAAAAAAAAGTAAAACTTTTACATGTGAATACTAGTTTATAAATGTAAGTTAACTACATAAACTAAATTCCTAAACAGTGTAAAAACATTGCAGAGTGTATTATCCTTCAAAAATATTTTATATATAAACGATTTAACATGAATTTTTATCAGCAATTCAAAAGCAGCAAGACTGTCCAGAATCAATTAGTTATAGATTAGGAAAAACAAAAGCACAATCTAAGTGTTAACATACATATATATATATATATATATATATATATAGGTCTCACAGTTTGCTTTGTAGTGTACAGACAATCCATTATTACTTAAATCTAAATTAACTGACAAAGGTGCCCTGCTATGGTATATCTTACACATATAGAAACTAAAACAAAGACTTAAACAAAACATGACAATTGTTATATAGTGCAAGACAAGAGAAGTCCACTTTATGTGGTAAGTTACTTACAGGTGAGTCGCTGACACTCGTTTCCAGCATTTTATCAGACTGTGTGTCGGTTTTGTTTGCAGCTCAGCTGAAATATGTGCTGTTAACGTGACATTAACAGCTTCTAAGACAAAATCATTTGCAGGATCTGTGAATGTTCTTGTTGTGATCGTCATCAAGTCGCGTTGTCAAGCAGCCGAGAAAGTCAGACTGAAGGAGAAACCCGTTTGTGCCGCCTAGTGGAGCGAGTGAAAAACTGCAGAATTTAGAGACGATTCTGTTATTCACAAGGTTATGGTTGTTAACTCTCTTAATAATTTATTAAAGACTCTTACATGAATTTTCCACATTGACTTACAGTGCAGTCTGTACAAGTAGAACAAATCAGTGTACATATAAAAATGTAATGGTGCTGTATTTGGCATGGATCATTATAGGTAGTTTCATTTACACAGCACCTTAGTACAAAACAATGAGAATATAAAAAATAAGAAATTATATTCCGAGACAAACCCTGTAAAACAAGAAAGAATGAAGTTTTTCTGATGGAGAGAGCACAAACACTTCAAACAGTGCTTCGCAAGACCTTGTCATGTAATCTCAGCAGAGAATGTGACACAATTAACAAGATAAAATGAAGTGTTAAAAACCAGCACCATTTAGTGAGTGACATGCTTGGTGTGGGTGACGGTACAGTCACCAAGGACACTTTGAATGTGTGTATTGTGCTGCTCAAGGGTCTTTTGTGTGATGTGCAGTGCTACATGAGGACAAAAAAAAGTGACTCACTGATTTCTCGAGAACACAGACACATGATGCTACAGGGAAAATAAATTAATAAATTTTTAACAAACCACATATATGCTTTTTTGTGAGAGACCCTGCCTCAGGTAGTACCTCACAATCTCAAGAAGTGTTCATAGTTACATAAATATTAAACATTTCCACAGTTAGACACAGTATGTGACCATATAAATAAATTTTGATCATGTCAGAATAGTATATACTTTAGAATGCTGTATTGTGCGATTGACTGTTATACATAAAGTGTGCTTCAGTTATTAAAGAAGATATCATTCTTTCATTCCAAACACCGATATATTTGTTTTTACCCAAAGCATTTTTACTCAAATGCTTTTACACAGAATAAGGAAGAGCACCATTCCATATTCACATATATATATCTCTCTATTTACAAGAATCCATTACAGAACAGGAACGGCAGACCCTCAGTGCTTTGCGTGATCCCACAGTAATTGTGTCGGTTTAATAAGAAACAAGTTCCATAATAATCACAACAGGATTACTGGGCTTGTAGCAGACCTTCCCACTGAATAGGTTGGGAGAAAACCTCTCTTTCAAGCCACATCTCATAGCTATAATGGAAGTCGTCAGGTAGGTCGACACGCTGACCTAAAACGCTTTGGAGGCAGTTGTCCACTGGTGTAAACTCACTGTTCTGATTCTTATCGTAACGACGCGTGTTGAATTTCTCAATGCTCTCGCGTAGCGCACACTCCTCCGCCTGGAAGTCCCACGGCCGAGCGTCGATATCTGGCAGAAAAGAATAAAAAGAATAGGAGAATGGTTTACAAATGAGAACAACTACATTAGCCGTGTCCCAATTTAGGGGCTGCATCTTTCAAAGGTTGAACCAAACATTGTTAAATGGTTAGTCTGGGCTGCAAAGGATGCATTTGTTGTATTTATGGCCTGAGAATTGAAAGATGCATTTAGAAGCTACATTTAAAGGAGCCTACTGCTGTGATGCATTCGTTCTTAGAATGCAGCCTGTAAAGGTGCAGTATGTAATATTGACAGATAGTCGTTGAAATTGGTACTGCAGTCCAAACTCAAATTATTGGACAGCAGAGTTTCTCCCGCCCCTCCTTCTCAGACTTAAAGTTCATGTGGGTTGCCAGATTGAGGACATGCAACACGAACAAGTGCAACTGACAATGGAAGGCGACAAGCTTTTCACTATAAGTTGATAAGTTGATTTATCCGTGTTTTAATATGCCTCTGGTCATAGAGATTTTTAGATGGATCTCAGACCTAGTTTGTTTGCTGGATTCCATGGCTGCAATATGCTGTGTTTTCTGCCAATTGGCAACCCGGGGTGTAAAAAAATACTATTGGCTAAATTGTCAGTGAGCGGAATCACACAGAACAAAACAAAAACAGACATTCCGACATGGAACACATTCAAAAATAGAATAACTGGCTGTAGCATTTTTCTGAAAGAAAAAAAAAAAAAAAGTATGTGAACTTAGCATGTTTCTGCAAACATATTATGGTATTTTATGCTTTAGTACAGTAAATACATAAAAATACACATAACACCTTTAAAAGAAGCAGCTTCTGAATTGCAGCTTACGGCCCATGTTTCACCAAGGAAATAATAAAAAAAATGTAAAACATTCTAAAACATTATAATAAAAACATTCTAAATTTGAATCTGATGCCAAATCTACAGTGCACCTTCTACAGGGTCTTGAAATTGACTGTCTTTCTCATAGGCCAACGCTGAGTAAAAAAAACTCTTATATTTACCATTCCCATATGCCCAATCATCATTGAGCCGATGTCTGACTTTCTGGTAGATGGCAGACATGGTTTTCATGTTACTCTTTCTCCACTGGCGGCCCAGATACTTGGTCTGTATCTTGAGGAGCTTGAGGACGTACAGCTGCATCATGGCCTGTTTGACCTTGAGGGCCCTCTTCAGGATGGGAGCAGACTTGAACACCACAAGCATCTATAAATTAAAGAGACCCAACACAAGCCATTGAAAATTGTACTAAAAGCATTCATACATAAATCACCCCAAAGAATGAAATTCAATACTATATGAATGGATTCAAGAACATGTTTTTCCTTTACAGTGATTTGCTTTCACATAAACAGGCTGCATTAAACAATTATAGATGCCACTGATTGATATCATTAGTTGAATATACAGATATTACCACTGTGTTTTGTGTGTCTTTTATTATTTAGAAAGTACATGCTACAAGAGAAACAGATTAAAATTACTTTAAAGTGGGGCTAAGGTTATACAATAGTAGAAAAATAAATTAATTCATATTTCTTGAGCATGGCTCATTAGAAAATGAGATGGCTTAATGCTTGCATTCTTTAAAATAAACATTTTCTTTCTCTCACCATAGTTCTTGAGTGTTTCCACTTGGTGATTTTGTTTAGGATCCTCAGTAGGTTAATGCAGGAGAAGAGATTACGCCAGCAAAACTGATTACTGTCACCAGCTTCCTGTTTATACACACACAGGCACACATTCAGCATCTTAACAACCAACTAAAATGCTAGTTCATTTCTTTTCAGTCACCTACATCATCTTTAAAATAAAGGATGGAGTTTAAGAAAAAAACTGACAAAATCAAATTAGTGTTTTGTATAATTACCAGGCTTTCAGCTGTGAGTTCAGGCATTTCATGAACCACACAATGAGGAAAATCCAGTGCACAAATGCTGCCATCAGAAAACACAATAGGTTTAAAAGACTGGCAGACACAGATGTTGATTTGAAAGAGCATATATCTAAATATTTACCTGTTTTTGGCACTGATATAAGACATAATGTTCTGGTTGAAGAATTTGAGGATGAGCGGTATGCAGTTGGCAAACACCAGATGCTGAGCCACATATTCAAACTGTCCGAAACAAACAAAAAAATATATATAAATATAGTGCAAACAACCTAACATTTTAATACAAGTACGACTGGCACTTTAAATCCAGTGGCGTTACATAGAGGGGAAGTCAGTTCGGCCCATAATGTCTATAATTAACTGCCAACTTCCTTCTATCTCTGATGAGCTGAAGCTTTCATTAGGCTTTCATTTGCAAGACATTCATCATTTCTCTCAGCTGAGATTGAGATGCATACTGAAGAGTGATTTGTTTCCAGTGGCTCTCCGTTTATCACGGTGTCAGACTTTAATGAGCAAACTCTGTCAAAGAGCAACCCAGAGCCTTTCCCGTTAGCCAGAATTAACTGTACATCAGCTCAGCGGGATATGTCAGCAGATCAGCAATGCTGACGCCCGTTCTTGTTGTTTAATCTGAGCGAGTGAGTGATTGAGTAATTGAAATGGAGAGAGAAAAGATATGCACGACTGCCTTATTCAGTGCTGTATGAATTCAGTGAACCTTCAAAAAATAAATGTGTTATAAAACTGTTCCCACTGCAGTGCTATTTTTCACTACTTCCATTCTCCACCAATAGAGGACGCCACTTAAAAACACCCACGTTCATTTTTCATAATTTGTCACACTCATCATACAGGATTAGTCTGAACTGTGCTGACAAGATGAAGCACATCATGCTTTAGAACATTTTGTTCTCATCTTCTGCTAATATTTTTAAATACTTTGATGTGTGAGGAGAGAAATTCTCAGATTAATTTCTCTCCTCTCCTGCAAACTAAACAGCATCTAATTAAATATGCATTACACTTACAAAACTTTAATGCCATCTAATGATTATTGAGCTTAATATGCCTCACAAGATTTTTTTAGTATATAAACTATTGTTACACTGAATAATATTTTAGTGAGTGTCTTCTGTAAATCATGGTAAAAATGTATGATAGTCATTATTTTTTGCTCAGAAAAAAATAACATTAACCAGGACACATTCTAATGTACAGAAACAAATGTAAGCTGTATTAAACTATTATTTTCATATCTGATAAGCTTTCAGAATACAGAACTGTAAAGTTTGGTGAATGTAAGATCAGTACATGAGTCTAGCTGCAGAAGATAGTCTCTAAATGCCCTCTTTGGTTTTAAATATGGCAGATTTTTCTTTCATTTCGATGCATTTAGAGTATGCTTTTTTAGTTTAAGTGCTCATCTCACTGTCGTCTCTCCCTGGCTCTCTCTCTTTCGTTGTCTTGTAATGAATGGTGCTTTGACAGTGAGCCTATCAGCAGAGCGCTGGGTCAGTTCAGCCAAAGACATCAGAGAGACACAAGCAGAGAGAGGAACGGCAAATAAAAGAGAGTCTGACCTGGTATATGTGGTTGAGTTTGAAGTGTTTGAGCAGCAGTAGCAGGAGAGCTGAAATCGCTTTGACGATAATCTCCTTGTGTCTGTTCACATCAATGCCCAACTTCATGCTCTGGAGGACGGTGATTCTGTTCAAACAGGGGAAATGTTTGCTGTGCATCTAAAATGAACCGCACTGATCTTTTCATGCACCATGCACACATCAAACGCAGAGTCTCTACCGTATGTGCATTTGGGCGCAGACTTACGGCATCTCCTCTGGCAGAACGTCAGCTAGGATGTTGATAGAGTCTGTCTTTGCTTTGGAGGTTGGAGCTGCAGCCAGAAGGAGCTTCAATAGAGCAATCTACAGAGAGACCAACATTAGTGCAACATTCCTGCCAGGTTTGTCTGAAGAGTTGCATGCCTTAACCACCACACTATTACCAAAAGTAACACATAATCCAATATTGGGAATATCTGAGCAGTGTCATGATTTTGCCTGGAGTGTAAAACCTTCTAATACCTCCATTACAAGTAATAAATGCATGTTTATGGCCAAAAATACAATTTTATGCCAGCATGAATTTGCAATGCATTAAAAAGTATTAGCATTTAGAGTTAAGACAAGACACCCCAGGTTAATATGTTAAAATAAATAAACTAAGAGACATAACTCCCAAGTTGATTTATTACATTAAGAATTGCAAACATTTTTTTTGTTTTACAAATTTGTTAGAACGCTATGTTTAAATATGCAAATGAGGCACTGTGTAGTAGTGTTATTTTAATATCGTCGAGATCGTACTATTTTATTAATATTTTAATAAGTTTTTATTTTTATACTTTGTTTTCATTTTAGCTAACATTTTAGTAATTTTGTTGTGTATTTTTGTCATTTTAATTTTTTTAAATACGTCTATATATATAATATTTTAGTTATTTTAGTACATCAAGTTAAATTAAATTAAAACAAAAAATGTTGCTTTGGCAACTAGCTGTTAATGCTATTTTCATGCAAGTATGTATGTATACACTTAAAAGTATGTATAAGTAATTTTTTGTTGTTGTTTTTTTCATGTTTTCTTTCCACAAGTCTAGTCCACTATTTAGGCCAAATAGCCCAAAATCTCAAAACTGGCCAGTGCATGAAAGGCACCCATTTTTTTGCTGTGAAAAATTATCAAAAATAAACTGGTCAAAAAATACAAATGTTCTAATGTAAAGCATGAGCTGTATTCATGTTTCCAAGTGTGCAAAAGATTAAAAGTAGGAGAGACACTTACTACATACTGAGAGAGGCTAGGCAACATTCCCAAATATAGAATCTCTGCAGGTGTTTCTTCCACCTCCTCTTCCCCCTAGCCAATCAAAATAGGTGATTCTGACTGACAGCTTAATGAACCAGTATTAAATATAAAAGAACAGCAGAGTTAAGTCACTTACCATAGTCATGGGACACTGCTGCAGCTCCTCCTCTCTCTTGATCTGGACCTCCGCTATGGAGACATACTTGTGCTTGAGAGAGAAGGGGTGAGAGAGACAGAATTGCCATGGTGACCGAGGACGGATATCTAAACTGTGATTGGCTGAAAGAGCCCCAATAGAGCATGCATTAGACCACTGGATTCACGTTCAATGCATATCTCTGGCAGAACAGCAGGTAAATCCAACAGATACATAATCCACTGAGTATCAATAAAGCTTTAGCATTTACTATTCATGCATATGATGTTCAAATATGTTTTTTACTCCTTCGTCTGTGTAGAAGGATACTAAAATATTAGAAAACAACAATGTTTCCTTCCTCACCTGTTTCAAAGTCTTCACACTCTCATGTATGGGCCTGGGTAACCCAACCAAAGTGTCAATGTCACTGTAAAACAGCATTAGAAAGAAAGAACATACAGTACCAGAAACAGCAGAGAATATTGATTTAATTATAATGAAGGTGACCTTTATTATCATTTATCATAGATTCAGAACACCAGTGAATTGATCAGAGACTCACTTTCCCAAGGTGAAGCCGATGAATTTATTTCTGCTGGTCTCCAGAAAGTGCTCGATGTCTTTTTCTCTGTGGGAGGAAGAAGAAGGGAACCAAATACATGAGGAGTTTTTTTGGACATTTTAGCCTTTTCTCGGTTTAGGGCTGGCTGCTACCAACAGACAGCTGCTTTAACTTATCAAAAAGAGCAGCGTAATTATGTCCCTTCGTCGTCTTTACACTAACCTCTTTAAACTGCTGCAACACCCCCTCCCTCACGCTCTCGTTCTCATCTGCATGCAGCACTGGAGCTCAGCACAGCGTTACAATTCACAGGTAAAGAAGCCGCAGAGGTAAATCCTGTACTGCGTATCTCTATGAATAATGAGGATTTGATCAAATGTGACTGTCACAGCTTTCGCTGTTCCAAATTCATCTCTTTTCCTTCTTTTTCATCCTCTGTGTTTCTCCCTGTTCATTTGTCTCTGACCATAAATATGCATTATTTATGTCAGAGGTACTGCAGTCCTAAAACCAGCCTATTTCTAGCACAGGAGCTGTAGTAGATTTTTGCAGGCAGTTAAGATGGGTCACTACAGAAGCACTACAAGTTTGAAGTCAGTATGATTTTTAAAAAAATAAATTAATACTTATTCAGCAAGGATGCATTAAATGGATGAAAAGTGACAATAAAAACATTTATAATGTTGCAAAAAAATCTATTTTAAAAAAATGCTTTTCTTTTGAACTTTATATTCATCAAAGAATCCTAAAAAAAAGGATGCATCACAGTTTTCACAAAAATATTATGCAGCATAACTCTTTTTAACATTGATAATACCAACAAATCAGCATATTAGAATGATTTCTGAAGGATCATGTGACCCTGAAGACTGAAGTAATAATGCTGAAAACTCAGCTTTGTATCATAGGAATAAATTACATTTTCAGATATATTAAAATAGAAAACAGTTATTTGAAACTGAAATAATATTTCACAATATTCCCATTTTTACTGTATTTTTAAGAAAATAAATGTAGCCTTGGTGAGCATATGACCAACCCCAAACTTTTCTCTCCCTGAACATTATTTACAAAAAATTACTCATACAATCATAGTCCTAATTAGGGATGCTCACTTTAACTGGCAGAAAGAATTTTGACTGATTAATACAATCACAGCAGTACGCTGATAACGATTAAGCAGATTTTTCCATATATTTGGCTAACTGTATTTTATTATGATAATGGAAAGGCTGCATTGTTAACTGTGTGTAGTTAACACAATCACTTGATTTTTTTACCAGTGAAAACGACTCCTTCTAGTCATACAGATGATCGAAACTGTAAACAGTTTGCTTTTATTTGTGTTTTTGTAAAATAAAGAAAAATAGGATGCCTATGCCTAGAATACTAGCTACTAGTTGCACAGTTTTTTTCTTTCGTTTTGTTAATTAAGTAAAAATATTTACCGTATAGGCCTATACATTCATTATATATAGTCTAGCTTTATTATATTTTTCTCCGTTCACAGAGGCACTGCATGTGTGTGATGTGTTCATGTGAATCCTCATGTTCTGTTGTTTGCTGCTTTTTGCGCATGTAAAAAATTATTTCCTGGAAAACAAATATTGGTATTTTAAACGGGTCACAGACACTTATCCTTTCTAAAATAATTAAATTCTAATTTAAAATAATCTTGTCGGTTAACGGTTAATAATCGGTTAACGATCATCGGCTGTCGGTTAGGAAAATAACTGAAATGAACATTCCTAGTCCTACTGGAATAGTTTATGGACATCACATCTGATGAAGACCTTGTATGCTACCTGACTTTGGGAGCCCATGGCAGTCCCTTAGGGAAGGACACTCTCTCCGTTGGCGGCCGCAGCGGTGGTGGCGGTGGCGGCGGTTGGATAATAACATCTCTGTCAAGAGGGTCGACCTCTCCCTCGATGCCACTGTCCACATCCTCAGGGTCATCTTCCTCATCCCGCGCATCATCGTTTTTGAAAGGGTCCCGTTCGTTGTAAGTATCCAGGCTGTCCTGCTTGACCAGAGGCTGCAAGAGAGGGAGAAAGAGTTTAAGATCAATCGCAAATGTATACGTTACTCTGGACCCTGATATTGAGTCTCATTAAGAAGGCCCAAATTCATAATTAAAGGGTTAGTTCACCCAAAAATGAACATTCTGTTATTATTTATTCACCCTCATGCTGTTTAAACTGCTGGTAGCCATTGACTTCCATAGTATGGAAAAAATATTGTGGAAATCAATGCCTACCAGCTGTCTGGTTACCAACATTCTTCAAAATATCTTCTTTTGTGTTCAGCAGAAGAAAGAAATTCATAGAGGTTTGGAACAACTTGAGGGTGAGTAAATGATGACAATTTTTTTTTTTGTGTGGACTATCCCTTTAAGATTTTGAAATATCATTTATATGGTATGTTTTTTTTCTGAACTGACCACTTTGAAACATGCTGTATTTGAAGTTTTGAATAAACAAGACTCATATCAGGGTTTTTTCGCAGGTTCTCCTGGTATTTTAGCCTTTAGATTACATTCCCCATCCATTGCTCAGAGTTTAGTGCTGAAACTTACCGTTCCATAACCTGCAAATGATTTTGGGGACTCACACATTCCAGATACAACACTGCAGCTCCTTTTATAACATTCCTGTGCAGATTCAGTTCAACAAAGGCACAAAAAACAAGTTCTTTACATCTCTAGTGTTGTGCAAATGCATGAATGGCAAGATTCAGAGCAAGCATCAGGCATGAGGTGCATTAGTGGAGCGTCATCTTTTGTTCCAGTGCAGTCAATGAATGTGAGTGTGTCTGTGGGCGGTACTGAGGCCATGAGCAGAGGTGACTCAGCTGTGATTGGTTGCCTATGAGAAGAAGCCATTCTGCTAGCTAGTTGGAGCCGGAGTGTGTCTATGTGGATCTCATTGACTGAGAATTTGTGGAAAGATGTGCAAATGGAAAGATAGGAGGAGAGAAGAGTCTTGCTAATGTCCATGGCCAGCTGTATCTCTCAGAACCCTTCCCCAAATCAAGTTTCAAAGGAAAAACAAATTGCTGTGAAGGAAAAGAGAGTGGAGGAGTGCAAGGCCAGCCCACAACAAAGAGAATGCACAAAAGGGGTTTGGGGTAAAGACCTGTTTCTTGGCATATGGACTGTCTCCTTCCAAGCTATCAACAAAGGCACTCTGTAGGGACACAAGGAAGAGACGCGAATGAGCCAACAGGAAAACGAAAACCCAGAGAAAAAATGGCAGAGGGAGAAAATAGGGAGAGATAAGGAAAAAGGGTTACAGAGAACGTACAAAGACAGAGTGAGACAGGAAGGAGAGAGGTCAAAAACTGAGAAACCTGCTATGACTGGTCCACGATGTTGTCCGGCCAATCGGTGGTCTGTTACATTTCATTCTCATTGTGACATCATCGATGCAATGTTAGATTGTAAGAAGGACAGAAGTGCGGCATGTGGTTTATTTTAAAGCTTGTGTAAGTTTTGCAGGATGGGTGGGCTGTCATATTAGTATAACATTGCCCGGCATCATATTTGCATAATGAAATTCACAATGCTGTTTCTTACTAATTTTGGGGTGTTGATTTCAAAAATAGTTGCTCTGGCACGTAAATTTTTCTTACAAAATATGATGCATATCATACCATTTATAAGGTGTAGAAGTCTTGTACTATCCCTTAATCACCAGATAAACTACCGCAAAGACACGGTTACTGCATTTCGTCTACACGTGGTTTCTGCTAGTGGTCATTTGCGTGTGTTTCTCGTACCCGACGGCTCCTGCGTCCTCTCTTCTGCTGCTGCTGTTGCTCGATGAGCTCCATGGCCGAGGCTGGAGGAGAGGCGGCCCGCATGTTTCGCACCACCTTAATGCTGTCCTCGGGAAGCGGCGGCAGGTTCAGCTGCTCTCTTATTCTCACCTTCATCTCCTGCAGCTCCTCGAAACCTCCCAGAGTGAACTGAGGTGCACAAACACGCAGAAATCAATGGACAGAGCACTTTAGGCACATAAACAGGTCTGGTATTGACTAGAGTTGCCCGATTTAGAATAGAAAAAGTCTATGGTAAAAAGTGTTTGCATTCTAAAAAAAAAAATCCAAAAACGTCTCTCTTTGTCTGGTAGAACAGAATGGAATTAGCAGTAATTACTCAGTGGAATTAAAAGTAGCATAATGAAAGAAAATAGAACAGAACTAAACCGTCAATTAATCCAGAATAAAACACCATTCAAAAGTTTGTGGTTGCTAAGATTTTTTAATGTTTTTGAAAGCCTCTTATATTAAATTATCTATTATAAAAAATACATCTTACTGACCTCACAATAGAATAGAATAGAATAGAATAGTAGTATAGTAAATGTATTGAACAGAATTAAGAATGACAGAATGGAAGAAGTTTAATTCAAGGAATAAATATGTAACTGAAACTGAATGGGTTAAAATAGAATAATATTTTTATACAGAATAGCATAGAATAAGCAATTCAATTATATGTGGAATAGAATAGAATAGAATAGAATAGAATAGAATAGAATAGAATAGAATAGAGCAGTAATCGTATTGTATGGTATGACGCTAAACAGAATGACAGAACAAAATAACTTCATAGAAGAATTCATAGAATAAATGTGTAAATGAAACAGAATGTTTTAAAATAGAATATTATGTAGCAAAACAGAATATCTGTTTTGACAAGAATATAGACAATTATCTGGAATAGAACAGAATAGAACAGAACAGAATAGAATAGAATGGTATTCATATATGGAATAAAACAGAACAGAATGACAGAACGGAATAAGTTTAATTTAAGGAATAAATCTGTAAATAAAATTCAACGGATTAAAACAGAATATTATGTAGCATAACAGAATAACATAGAATAAGCAGTGAATTATCTGTGGAATGGAATAGAATAGAATAGAATAGAATAGAATAGAATAGAATAGAATAGAATAGAATAGAATAGATCTATGGAACAGACTAGAATCAAAAGAATCTATAATGGAGTATATGAACAGTAATTCTGAGTGTGTGTTGAGACTGACCAGTATGGTCTTCCAGAGTAAGAGCAGCACTTTCTTCATGGGGAAATGGGGTGCATTCATGCTGCAGAACTTGGTTACCATGGTGAAGAGGAGGAGGGCAAAGGGCTCTCCGTTATAAAGGGGTGAACCTGAGAGGAGGAGGGAGGTTAATCACTGCGCCATAGAGAAGGTCAACTGCCAACCACTGTAAATACACACACACACACACGCACACTATACTCTGTGTATGTATAAAAAGACTAAAGGACACACAGCTCTCTCACAGTCTTTCTCACCCAACTCTGTTTTGAAGGCCTCTCTGGCTGCCTTCCTTTCAGGACTGTCACCATCCATTTCCACTCGAATGGTCTCAACCATCAGATACATGATGCTCAGAAGAACCCTTCAGAACATAATGCAAATGCCTTTACTTTCTGTCTGAGTTATTGTGTGGAAGTGTGTTTGTTAGTGAGAGAAAGTCTCTGTGTATTGTGACCAAGGGTAAATATTATCCTTCTATAGTCAGCTAATGCAGCAGCGGAAAACAATTATGTTTGCTATATATATATAACTGTCATATTGAGCATTGATACAAAGCACTCAAAGACATGAAGGAGGTGAGGCTGCCTGCTAAAAAGCTCTCTGTCAGCCCAGGGCTCCTCTGCACCAATTTTAATGTAAATCTAAGAAGTGGATTGTGGGTTGGATGACGTGAAGTCATGATGTGAGAGAGAAAAAAAACGAATCAGTCCCAATGGGCATCTTACCTGAGTTCAGTGCTGTCTGCCAGAGAAATGGCTGGTTTTCTCACCGCGCTGCTGCACGCCTGGTTATTACTGGAGAAAAAGGGAATGATACTAAATCAAAATATATATGCATATGCACAAGGACATTTCTATGAAACATCCATGTAAAAAGATTACAGATAACCAAATATTATAGATAACCAAAACTGAAACTAAAACCATAAAAAACATTTACGTTACTTGAAATAAATGGTAACTAAAATAAAGAACGTGTTAAACTTAATTTATTTCAGGTAGCTGCCAAAATGTCTCATTTAGTTTAACTTGATATACTAAAAAAAAACAACCAGCCAATTTTTATCATTCCACAAAAAAAAAAAACAACACAAAAGAGGAAAAAAAGCCAAGCAGTCTAATTCCTTGCGTTCAGTACAAATACTAACTGTCAACCACAACCCCGATCATTTGAATCAGATGTGCTCAGCTGAATATGAATCAATGCTCGGAGAAGCCGGAGGGCTAATTGCGCGAATTACGCCATAGTAAACCACAGAAAAGGCAGACAGGCAGCAGTACGGTCTCCCTGAGAGCAGTTCTGCTGTGTGGGCTGATGAGACCATGTACAAAGACATTAAATCCCCCAGGCAGAGACTTGAAAGAGAAGAGGCATGGTGGCCAGGCTGTCTTTGAAGCGGAGATCACAGACGGACCACTCTGTGGATCACTTTAACACAAGAGAGCGGGAGGAAATGGAGAGAGAGTGTGCTGGTGCAGGGAATAAAGAATGGCCTTATTATGGAGAGATGACAGCAGGTACGAGATGGATACACAAAAGAACTGGGCCTTTTTGATCTTGCTTTTAAATTATGATGCTTATATTAACTTCATAAGAATATGACGAAGCAAAATACAGTTTATTAAATGTTAACTGTATTTTCTGGAATATAAGTCACTTTTTTTCGTGCTGAGATTTATATTCCAATTAAAGTAGCAATTAAAGTCAAGCACACAAAATAATATTATGATAAATCAAAAAAATATTCATATTTTGTAAACTATTATATTTTCTGGAATATAAGTCATGTTTTTTAATCATCTGCAACAGCAACTGATATTCCAAAGTGATTTATATATGGTTGACTTCTATCATGTTTTGCATGCTTTACATTAATGTAATTAGCGTGAAGCATTGAACACATGTGTAATGTTTATTTGAATAATGCATTTCCCACACATCAGTAGTTTCAGTTTTGCTTTTTCAGTTTTGTAGTGTATAATAAATGTTGTTTATATTGAATAGCACCTAGGTTATTATATTTAACTAAATCTAAAATCAAATTTTTTTTTATTCTTTTAATTTCAGATAGTTGCCAAGGAAGCACTTCTTATTTTCTTTTAATTTAACTTTAATTTCAACTTATGTACAAAAAAGTAAAACTTAAAAAAAGAATAACATGAAAAAATACAAAAATAGAATTAAAATTATAACAAAAAAATATAAAAAAAAAAAAGACTGCTTAACAAATATCAATTTTTGTGTAGTCAGGGGAATTAAATACATGTTTATAGTGTTTATAATATTTGTAAACATTTTTTTTATTTTTTTTTTTAACATAATCATAAAATATTACATATGCCAATGTTTGTCCTGGCGTGACTTCATATTCAGGTATGACTAATTTTCTGGAAAATACAATAGGTTTTCACATTTTCTTAATTGCCCTTATCCATGCAGAAGTTGCCATCACAATAGCAGGGTATAATGAATGGGTGCTAGACCATTGCTATGCGGTTGCTAATGTGTTCTGAGTAGTTCTTAGCACATTCATTTTTATGTTGGTACAGTATGTGCAATAATATCTGATTGCAATGATATCACTCTCTGAATAGGATAAAAACATCCGTTAACATGGAAGTGTACTTAATGTGGGTAATTAGAGAAATGGAGAAGAGGCTCGCTGTGCCGCCCAGGCAGCTGCTACCGTACACAGCGGGCATTAAGAAACGGAAAAGAGAAAGCCGTTCGTCTCATTAGTACAGCACCCAGGAGATCCACAGAAATACACAACCTCTTAAACACTGTTTCACTCACACACAGTCATGACTGAGCCATTTCTAACCTCAGGAGAAAGAGAATAAAAATAGCAGCACTGTTAAACACTTCCCTCCACTGGAGATTCAGTGTCTGTCTGTCTCTTTCAGTATGTCACCCTTCGCCTGGCTGTCCTCGCCTGCAGCAGATGGCCTGCCCTCAGTCAAAGATCGCCACACAGAGACTGAGGCATTTTGGGAAATGAATATACTCACTCTATCTCCATGCTGAGGAGCTCCAGCAGAGCTGTGAAGATGCCCATGTCGTAGAGGAGGAAGACATTGTGTCGGGACCAGTAGAGGACGTCAGTTTCTGTGTCACACTCATCAAACACACCTGAATACATATGCATAAGAAAAAAAGACAAAATAATAAGTTATGTTGTGCTTAAGAAAATACTATTTTAAGGATTGTTAATTTTTTGGTATTATTTTCATACCAATTCAGCATATATAGGTCCAAATTCTCATTACTATAATAAACAATGATGACTTTCATCATATATATATATATATATATATATATATATATATATTATATATCTTATTACCATAATGTTGATTCTCATTATTGCAATAGTCAGACTGCATTGTTTTATATAATTTTTAAAATATTTTTACTAAAAATATTTTCATGCCAGTGAATCTGCAGTTCAGTATACTTTCATTTAAATGTGCATAAATTAAAGGCAGTACTACAAATTAAATAATACATCATTAAAGAAAAAACATTTCCTAATTTTCATTTAAAATTAAGCACAAGTTAAGTCAGTTAAGCAAGTTCATGTCCAAATTCTCATTACCATAATGCTCAATGATGATTCTCCTGATTACAATAATCATAGTTTACTGTTTTAAACAGTTATATAGTCTCTTCTAAAAAATATTTTAGTACAAACAAATAGAGCACAATCTTGTATATTTTTAATTATTTTGCATAAATTAAAGGCAGGATACAAATTATGTAGTACACCATTAAAAGAGTAATGAGAACTAGAGGAAAATATACTAAATAAGTATGAAAATATAATAAGTCACAGTTACAAAATATTCTAAAGATCCTAAAACAGATTTAATTACAACATATTTTATTATTTCTACCTTTTGATTTGGGGGTGAAATATGACATTGTTTACTATTTTAATGAGATTCACCCATTGTATTCTGGTTGTAAGTACAATATTCTTACCTTGTGCCAAATAGAGGATGGCTCGGGCCACTTTGAGCCTCTTGTCTCGATCGGTGACCTCCAGAGCGTCCAACAGTCTCATGACATACGCCCTCTGCTCCTCCGTACTCAACTCCATCCACCTCCGGCCTTTCACTGAGAGCAAAACACAGAAGAGTTATGTCTGTGTCCATGTTAATCATTTCTGCTATTCTTCTACCACCTCCCATTCTGGTTCGTTTCTCACATGTGAGAAAGATTAGTCAGGATTTGTGTTGCTCAAAGGGGCGACACGTGTAAAAACTCGTTCACTTCAGTGTCCTCTCTTCTTTTTCAGTCAAAAATGTTATTCAACCACATATACGAGTGGGGGCATGAATGCAAATTAGTGCACTGTCCTCCCTCTGGATATTAGTAAAACATTGACACTGGGCTCTCATTCTGACGGCACCCATTCACTGCAGAGCACCCACTGGTGAATAAGTGATGTAATTTCTTGTGCATTATGAGCAAATTTTCATTTTAAATGAACTATTCCTTTAAAAGGCACAGCAGAGTCTGAGAGAGCGTGGAAAATTGCAAATTGCACCAGGGGAAAATGAACAAAAAATACGATCCCTTTGGATGGCAGCAAACTGTTAAGAGTTTAAACGTGTCTCGTAAGAGACTCCATCAACACGTCATATGCAACACAAATACAACACACACAAACACGCAAAAGCTAACGTGACATTGGTGATCTAGCCTCTTGGCTGTTCTCCATTTTGTAGGGCTGCAGTGCCATGGCAAACACACAGAGAGCGAGAGGTCTGGTGAGGTGAGATTGTGCACACAGCAGGCAGGGTAAAGCCTGAGGCTATACACACACATACAAACACACACTGTAACTACATAAACATTCATTAAATTCTCCTTTTCTCACAGAGAGAGAACTACGCAACTTTGCTGACGGTTTATTTCTGTTCTCTCTCAGACACAGGTGGAAATGTTATACCCGGGAGCGTTCAGTTAATCAGCCGTCTCTCTCTGTTGAGGCACGTCCACGACACCAGGACTCCAAGCAATTTCTCACAATGCAATTCCAGCACAAAACTCAACAGATCCTAAGCACTGAGTTAGTGTGTTGGGTGAAGATGCACTGCAAATAAAGATACTTTGTCTTGTTTTCTAGGTAAAAAAAAATCTCTAAGTGTGCCTAAAATTAACTTTGGAAGCAAAAACATATGTTTAATCAAGCATTTTTCATTTTAAGCATTCATTGATTTTCTCTCATTCTAAATATTAATTTGGAATTCAGAGAGGTTTAGGCTTAAAAAATCCAATGTGGTAAGAAAAATAAACCTGTTCTCTGTTTTTCAAGTAATATAATTCTGTTTATAAGATTTATACTGGAAATTAATACTAAAAGTACTAATTAAGAAAATATTTATTTTGTTGTAATATAGCATTGGCAACCAGTGTAGGGTAAGTCACCAGCTACTAATTACATCTTCATCAGTGTAATTAGATTACTGTACTAATTACTCTGTCTAAAAAGTACTGAATTACTTCATCAACCTCAACCAATTAAAAAACACAAGTATAGACATGAAACTGCTCTTTTAATTCTTTCAAATAAAAAATATAAAATTGCATAAATTATTCTTGAACTGACTAAAGTATTTAAAGGGGGAATGTTACATTAAAAACATATATTGTAACATTCGATTTTAAAATTCTGATGTTAAATCCACTATTGTTTTATACAGAATTGTTCTATAGTCTATACAGTATTTAATGCAATTACATCAGAAAGAACAAAAAAGTAAGAGTAATCCCTTGCTTTACTTTAAAGTAATTAAATTACAATAATTAATTACTCAGTAATGTATTACACTCAGCATTACCATGTTGAGCTACATTACCATGATTCTTGAAGTCTTCTTCAAAGTAATCCCTGTTTAGACTGAACTCTGGCTCTTCTGTGTAGCTGTACAGCTCTGTGTGAAAGAAACAGACAGACATATAATTAAATAAAAACAAGCACATAACACTGGCATTTCATACACTGGGTTGTTTCAAACCAACTTTTGGGTTAAAAATTTAATTGAAAAATTTAACCCAACAGTTGGGTTAGTCCATATTTGACCCAATGTTGGGTTGAAACAACCCAGCATTTTTTAGAGTGTAGTAAAACAGATTAATCAAACATTAACTGGCATGCAACTTATATGCAAATTTAAACACACCATAAGGAACTGAGTCTTCAGACACATAAAGAAGCTACAGTAACAGCAAATAACATTTAAAAATATAATATTGTATAATAATAGTTTATATACTACCACATTTGGTATATTCCAAGGCATGAAACCACAAACACATCACAAAACACCTGAACTACACACAGGGTCACTGTCAGTGTTGCAACATTAAAAATGTATCAGTAAATATGTATAATGCACATCTAATATTCTATGAATTTATATTTATTTTAATTTTAAAGCTATGCTTGAACACCTGCCAGATCTAAAACAGTTCTAGCGCCGCTTCCACCAAGACTTGTTCACCCACTATTTGTTCATCCCTAGATATGTTAGTGTGTGTGTGCGTGTGTGACCCACCTGAGAGCTCTGCAGTGAAGCTGTCCGTGTCCCCATATTCAAACTCCAGGTTCGGGGACTCCATGGACCCCTGTGGATCAGAAGCGAATAATAACTGCACTGCCGCAACTGAAAGTGTCACATGTCTCACATCCTGGAGCGCTTGCCAAGCACATTTCAGGTCTTTCCACTATTTCTGCAGCACGTGATTTTCCCCAGAATTACGCTAATCCAGTGAGGGCACACTACTCTAGTGCGACAATAAAGTGGGAAATGTAGAGAAAATAAGGATGGCAGTATGTCAGCGTGAATTAACTACCATTTCTATCACCACAGTACCTCACATGTGCTCTGAAGGTACAAAGATCTAAATACGAAGAAACTCCACCTCACATATGATGTGTCCCAATATGCATACTATACATCCTAAAATAGTATGTGACAATAGGTTTAATGCATTTCACATTATAGCACTGAAAATAACATGTCTAGGGTGAGATTGCATTTGTGCATGCTTTATGGAACAATATTGACTAAAAGACTAAAAAAGCTACTGTTAAAATATGTATATGTGACCTTGGATCACAAAACCAAAAATACAATGTATGGGTCAAAATCATCGATTTTTCTTTTATGCCAAAATCATTAGGATAATAAGTAAAGATCATGTTCCATAAACGTATTTTGTGAATTTCCTACCGTTAATATATCAAAACTTTTTGATACTTCATTTGGACAGCTTTAAAGGCTTATCAATGGAAAGCTTATTTATTGATGGTGTATAAATCTCCTGCCCGTTTAAAAAAAGGACATCATTGAATCATTCATTCAGGAGATTTCAACAGTCAAACAAGTCTTAATGAAGTGAGACCCTGACTTCTTTTTTTTTATTTTGTTTAAATGAATATATGTTTTTAAAAGACTTAAGCAATGAACAGTTTGTTATTTTGTTTAGTTTTCTAATCTTTTTTCTCCAGAATCGTGAGAGAATCATGGTCTCCAATTGATTAAAAATGATTCTCAATTTATCCAGAATTGTGAAGCTCTTGTTTAAATGTTGTTTATTACTGCATATAATTCATTAAAATGGAAGTTTAGTTTCATAAAATTCAAAATGCATTTTGTCTTTTTCAGTTGAATAAAAGACTATTTTCCCTAATTATTTCATCATTAAGGATTTCTTAAGAAAAGTGTTGTCTTGTGTCTCGTCTCGTGGGATAAGTGTCTCGTCACACCCCTATTATTTACATTGAAAAATTGTAATTCGATCCTCCCAACATTTTCTCTTGTAATACACTGTAAAATAAAAATGTAATTTTAATGGTAAAAGATTGTAGAAATGCTATTTTGAAAACCTGTTAATTGATAAGTTTACAGTATGTACATTAGGGTTTTATGTCTTATGTTGATAAATTAATGTTCGTTAAGGGTGGTTGTCAGTGAATTATAAAGGTCCAAAACAAATTTTAGTAATTAAGTAGGTAATTTTTTTTTACTGTACCTTGTTTTTTACAGCAAAGTTCTTCCAACTTTTTACAGTAAATTCCACTGATTTTTTTCATTGACGCACAGTGTGTCATAGTAACAGGAAGCAAGGCTTCAGGCTTTCCAGTGTGTGTCCATCTAAAAGGATATTTCCTTCATAAATGTCTGCTGACTGTTAGCCAAGTCTGCACTTATGCTTAAGAATAGCCACATATCTTTTAGCCAACTCTCTCAAAGTGCTACTAAGCTGTGAACATTCACACTCAAACGCAGTGTTAATGCTTTAAAAACGTAAGTGCTGATCTACGGTATGCTAATGTCCCTCAATAACCTCTTAAACCTTAAGCCAAACATGGATTTCCAGGCTTTTCCTTCACAGTCTGCCTGAAATGAAGAAGTGTCAGGTCCTCTGAGGCATTTTGATTTAATTGCGGCCCAATTAACATCTGGGGAACATGCTCTGCGCTGTCAGTTGAAGAATAAATTACGTAAGAAGTATAATGTTGAAGATGAACTTTCCTCATTTACCCTGAGGACCAAGTTCTCTTGCTTAAGTGCTAATTCATTTAGTGATAAAGCATTTCTGCAGGACATTCACCTTGTGTGAATTTGGCCTCATTGTTCTACTAGACTTTCTCTCAAGCTTTGTTTTTAGCAGGCAGTATTTCATGATGTTTTTCGCATCATGATGTTATTCTTTTAGATGTGGGCAGTGTTAGACTTGTCCCACACATACTGTATTTTGCCCAAAAGCTCTATTATAGAGTCATCTGACCTCAAAACCATCACAAATGGGTCACCCACTACTATGCTCTTTGGCAAACCTCAGATCTGCTTTCACATGGTTTCTTTTTGAGTAATGGCCTCTTTTGCCACCCACCCATAATGCACGGCTCTTGACAATGATATTGAAAGAGCTCTTGATATTGGTGGACTCTGTTCTCCTATCTTGAACTATGTACATTTTTAAGTGATTGTTGACCTCTCTTTATTTCTCAAACAAGTCCCCTTCTCAGAGAGTTTTGCTGGATGACCTTTACCGGGTAATGTCTGGGTGGTTTGATTTAGTCTGCATATACTTTTGTTGTTTGTCTAAACAAAAGTTTGTTTTTTGTCTATATACTGTCTCTGTCTCTATCTCTAACTTATTTGGAAAGCTTATAGTCTTACTTTGGACAATTATAAGCTAAAAGTGAAAATTTTACAGGCAGCAGCAGCAAGTCGAAGAAATTTAAAGTCTGTAAATTTGTGATTAGAAATAAAACAAAATTTCAGTTTCAATCTGGAGTGTAACAATACTCTCGTCACAATTTTGTTCAAAAAATTATACTGATCTCACAATAAACTAATAAAATAGAAATAAAATGTTCTAATTACTTCATGATAAACAGTTCAGAAAAAGCACTTTTCATAACCAGAATAAAAATAGGAAAAAATGCAAAATTTTGCTTGCTGTCTGTCCCTTACCTACATTAAAAATTACATTGCAATACATTGTATTTTTGGCTGTATTTTTGGCTGTATTATCAATTTTTAAGTAAAGATCATGTTCCATTAAGATATTTTGCAAATTTCTTAACATGAATATAGTAAAACTTTTGATTAGTAATATGCATTGCTATGCATTGCATTGTTCCTTTAGACAACTTTAAAGGTGATTTTCTCAGTATTTAGATGTTTTTGCACCCTCAGATTCCAGATATTCAAATAGCTGTCAAAAGAGTCAGACATTCAAATAGTCAAATATTGTCCTATCCTTACAAACCATACATCAAAGGAAAGCTTATTTATTCAGCTTCCATATGATAAAAATCTCGATTTCAAAAAACAGACCCTTATGATTAGGTCACATATGTGAATAAAGTAAATTAAATATGTCTAAACTTTAATTTTTAGGTGAATGATACATGATCCATGTTGTTGCAATTTTGTATTGCAATATATATTGTTACACAACATAGTGCTGCACCCCTAGTTTAAATGCGTAATGTATAATTCAGGCACTGTATATGGATTATGGGCAAAAAATGCATTGTGTAATGTATGTGAGAAAATTATAAATGCACATTATCATCAAAATGCACATACTTTATGCTTAATGCATATGCACAGATTTTATGCATGCATGTGCACACTAAACTAATGGTTTACCCTCCTCTCTCTGTCTCTCTCTCCCTCCTAACTCACAGACATGTGTGGCACAGTCAGAAGCATTTTATTTTGGTCCCCAGGAGCAGATGGCATTGATACTCATGGTGGGAAGCTCTAACTGAGAGCTGTGTGGGAGAGAGAGAGAGAGATGGGCTTTCCTTCTGACAGCTTTTCCAACACCTTCCCTAAAGGTTACTCCCACTCTGATCTGCCAGAAGCAGAACACTCACGTATGATCCAAACCAGCGCCAGATACTGATGCATTCTGAGAAAGCAGAGCAGGTCAAAGGCCAAAACATCGGCTACACAGGCAAACTATGACACTTATAAACTAGAACATCGTCCTGTAAACAAAATACACACTTCTGCCGTGAATCATGTCACTGATTACTCACACTCACACACACACACGTCATACACTGAAGAAACTGACTCAATGCTGGAGTTTAATGGACCATGAGTGATTCATTAGGCTTTTTTT
>JAHKKF010519419.1:0-18361 GCA_019740295.1 Labeo calbasu | reverse complement strand
CATCAGCTCAAAGGTAACATCTTGATTCTATAGCCGAACACTTGTTTTGCTTAGAATTTTGGTTATTGATAGCTGGTTCATAGTTAATGGTACAAATACTATTCCAATTTTGGACAAAGTAGCTACTGTAATTTTCTGTAAGCATTACGTAATGGTTAGGTACAGTATGGGAGCCTGTGGCTAAACAAACAAGATGCTGACTTGTGATTGTTCTTGATTGCCAACATCCAATGTACTGATTACTCGCCTGTCTGGGTTTCCCTCCTGGCCCCCTTATCAGACAGCACAAGATTTCCCACAGCCCCTTACCACAGGAAATGAGGGTGTGGTGGATTTGGGAAGAGGTGCTATTGGCATCTAGAATCCTCCAGAACTAACAGAGGTGCCATAACAAGATCTTCTGTCAAACCCTACAGTTTCTGTACAGACCCTTAGTGCTCACTGTCCAGTCATGTGTATCTGGGCAAGAGTTACTATGGCAAATCAGGAATTTTGTTGGACCATTAGGCTTTTATATAAGGATTGGGCAAAATTCAGCAAAATGTGTTTAAACAAACCTGACCGTAAATATTACTAACTGTAACTATTTACTATTTAACATAGAAGTGTCATACGAAATTGTACGATGTGAAGTACAAAAAAATTACGACTTTTTTGGTTTGGGGGGCTGGAATAAGCAGATCTTACAAAAATATATAAATGAGACTGCAAAACTGTAAAATAGCTATGAATTATAAAAAGAGGATTGTGACTTATAAAGTCAGAATTGTGAGATATGAACGCTCAGTTCTGATTTCATTTCTCAGAATTGCGATTTTACATTTTACAGTTGTGAGGTTTTTTTCTTAGAATTGTGTTATAAAATATATATAGATATAAACTCACAATTCTGTGAAAAAACTCACAACTGTGAAATATAAACTCGCAATTACAAATTATAAATTCAGAACTGCGTGATATAAACTCACAATTCTGACTTTTTTTCTAATGATTGCGATTTTTCTTTATATCTGCGGTTCATATATTGCAATTCTGATTTTATAACTCGCATTTATGAGTTTACATCTCACAATTCTGAAAAAAAGTCAAAATTGCAAGTTTGTATCATGCAATTCTGAAAAAAAAAGTCACAGTTGTTGAAATATCCTTTTTTTGTTATTTATTCAGTGGCAGAAACAGGCTTCCATGCAGTTTTGAGATAAACAGTAACGAAAAAAATGAATGCATCCTCAGATAAAAAGTTTTCTCAGAGAGAAATCGCAAAGTAGCAAAAAAATATTTGCAGTTGTGAGAAAAAGTCATGACAGTAGGATATAAAGTTGCAATTATGTGAAAAATGTAAAATATTAAATAAATAATTTGGAGAGAGAGAAAAAAACATTGTCGTGAGATATTGAAGATATAAAGTCTGAGATCTATAGTTACACATTTGAGCTGAAAGTCTAAATTATGATAAATAATTGCAAATTTCGAGAAATAAAAAGTTCCATTCATGAGATATACATTTATAAGATTGAAACTAAGATTTAAGGTCACATTGGGACATGAAATTGTTAATTTAATAAATTTAATAAAGAACAATTAGCATGTGAAATATGTGTCAAAGCTAAGCAAAAACCTAAATGTCTACAGATTTCTGCATTCTATGTGGGTCTTTTCATTCAAACAATGATGAAGCACATTGTTCATGTGGGACCATGTACAAAAATCTTAATTACTTTGGTTCAAGGCATGATCATTACAGTTTACATAAACTGGAATTACATCAAACCACAACAATGGTAAAATCTTCTAACACTGCCTAAGTGGGAAGCCATCGGTGTTGAATGGGGCATTTACAGTCAATACTTTCTTCACCATCTGTTTTAGCATTCAAGAAGCAGTTGGAAGCTCTAGTTGGAAGGCCTTCTACAAATAAATTGTGAAGTGTTGTAACTATAGTTGAATACACTTAGCTTTTCTTTGAGTATGTAGAGGCCCAGGGCTCCTGCTGACAGACCTGGACCAGTGTATGTATTGATGCAGTCAAGCAGCTGTGGGATCCTTCGAGTGATGAATCAGGGGACAGCTGCTGTCTTTGAGAGCAGGTCAACACAGATTCGCTTACACCAGCTTTAAACACACAACATATGAGCTTTGGGATGAGCTTGTTTTCTTTCATGTAATGAAAAATATGCAGTACATGTTCTGAAATACCAGCGAGAGTATATTCTGAGTGCTGAATGGAAAAGATTACTCTATGATAAATCTTTCATTCCTTTAACACATCAATTCACAGTGATACCTGCTGTCTTCACAAACCTTCATAAAAGTTGGGTTTAAAGGAACAGTTCACTCAAAACCTCAAAAAAAAGTAAAAAAATTAATAAATAAATAAAATAAAAAAGAATGAATGAATGAATGTACAAATAAATAGTTAATTTAAAATTCTTTATTACTGTTTTGTTATGGTTTCTAAACTCTGCACGGATTATTTATTTATTTATTTATTTATTGCAGATAGAAGCACACAAATATAAAATCTTAAGTATAAGTAAACATTTTCCAGAGTAGCTTACACTTCTTTCTTTCTTTCTTTCTTTCTTTCTTTCTTTCTTTATTTATTTATTTGTTTGTTATTATTTTACAGTATGAGTTTCATAAATAAAAATATATTTAGAATGCTGTGCAAGGTGATCATCATATCTGGGAGCAGTATGCACTTTTTGTTTTCTTTTTGTTTGTTTGTTTTTTTACAAAATAAAAGTGAATGGTGACAGGCTGTCAAAGAAAAAAAATGTGCAAATAATTTATTTTACTCTTTTCCTAACACAAATGTAAATGCCATCAGAAGACTTCAAAAAATGGTACAGATAGGACTATTTGTATACTCTTTGAAAATAGACAGTCCTCCTTGTGACAGTCCTAGCTATGCTTCCATCCACCTATTCTTATGTGCATTTTGGGATATTGCATTAAAAAAAAGCACTGGATGGAAATGCCAAGATGTGCATAAATTCTTAAAAATGCACATAAACAAAAAAATAAAATACAAAAAGTATGCGCTCAATAGACCCTTTGCAGAGAGTTTGATTGACAGGTGATCTGGCCAGTATGGAAACCCATTTCTGCCACTGATAAAAAAAAAATCAAATTGTTACAATTCTGACTTTTTTTTTCTGAATTGTGACATATAAACTCATAATTGCGAGAAATAACTTTTTTCCGCAAATGCGAGTTTGTATCTAGCAATTCTGACTTTTTTTTTCTCTGAATTGAGATATAAAATCACAATTATGAGTTCTAAAGTAAAATTTTGAGGGGAAAATAGACTGATATGTTCTTATACCTCACAATTCTGACTTAATAACTTGCAATTGCGTGTTATAAAGTCAGAATTGCAAGATATAAACTCGTGGGATATTGTGGGATATAAATTTGCGATTCTGAGAAAATAAAGTCAAAACTGTGAGATTATATCTTGTGATTCTCAGAACTACGACTTCATTTCTCAGAATTAAGTTTATTTCTCAGAAGTGCAGACTATGTTTTTTAATTCTGACTTTATAACTCGCAATTGCAAGTTTATATCTCTCTGAGAAAAAAAAAGTCTAAATTGGACGACGTAAAAACTTGCAGTTGCAAGAAATAAGGTCCAACTTGTGAAATAAAAAGTCGCAATTACCTTTTGCGACTGGCGGAAACGGGCAGAATCTGCCTATTTTGTCCGACAAATAAACCAGACAGGAGAGTATATTAATGTTGGTGGACTTGCACTTTAAAAATGGTGTATATTGACATCTTTTTGCAGTTGAAACAAGATACCTTCTGATGTTCATTCATGTTTATTTAGTGAAGAGGAAAAGATGATCGGTTCACGTGCCATTTTAACTGAGGTGCTGGAGCGATTTGTCACGACACATTAAAGAGCCCGAAAAGGGTATTTATTGTTTGAATTTCTTACAGAATGACAAAATTTGAAAGCTGAGACTTTGATACCTAAAGTGTACCTGCTCTGTCTTGTTTGTCGGCATGTTGTAAGTTTACTCTTTGCTCCAAAATCTATTTTTCACATTTTTGACAGCACGACTGGATGGCATAACTACTAACCTGCAGAAAGTATTGCACAGCATCTGAAATGAATTATTTTGGTCATTCTAAAATGCCTGAGCAAGTCTGTCATCAAAGTTGTTCGGTATGATTACCTTCCAGTACTGTCTTACAAGACTGCATTCCCAAACAGCAGGCATCCTCCTCCAACAGCAAGACAGCATGACCGCATTTATTGCATTTCGTCTGCACACCCTGAGGCACAAGTAATTTATTATAAACAAAAATATACACACAGTGGCTTCACCTACTGCAGCATGACCTTAGTGATATTCGGTGCCAATTTATCAGGAAGTTACAGTTTTGCTCTCTTCATCTCGCTGGATGGAAATGGTGCGATATTTCAATTTTGTGCACACGTTAAGTCGCTGCTTTGCATGGAAAAAACGACAGTTTGGACATTCTGCTAAATAACTTTTTTGTGTTTAGCTGAAAAAGAAAGTCATACACGTTTAATGGTGAGAAAAGGATGACAGAAATTCCCCAGTGACAAATTTGGGTTCAAATTGTCTTTAAAGGGACACTGTAAAAACATGTCTAGTCTGTTTGTTCTGTTATAATAATCAGTCAGTAACAAATACAGACCACCAACCAGATAGAAACATAGATTAGAATCTGTTTTTCCAAGAAAAATGAAAACAAAGCATTTTTTGCCAGTGTTTTTGTTTGTGTCATCATTGTTTGCAGAATTGTGACTTTAGTAACTCCCCATTTGCTGGATCACTCCCATTTCTCAGCTCCTTGGCACAAAGCGGAATTTTTAAGTTGTCTTTAGGAAGTTTGGCAAATCCACCCGATGTTTACTGAGAATTATTTCTGAGTTATTTGTCTCTGTGACAAACACACAGGAAAGTTTAAATTGTATCTCTCTCTCTTTTTTTGCATACATTCCTCTAGAAAGGATACAATAAACCAGAGGCGATCCAGTCTGCTGGGAGATGCATGAGGTGTGATATAGGAGAGCCGCTCATATAGACATACCATTCCCACAGTGAACCAGTGCTGGGTTTTGTCACATTCACGCAACCAATCTGCTGTTACAGCTCTGACTTTCCTCAGCTAAAGTCTGAACTCTTTTACCAGCAAATGTAGAACACTGATAGAGCAAACATCAGAGATGATGACAAGGCTTTATTTATTAAAAACAAAACCCCTAAACTTCATGATATCAGACTTCACGTTATCAGAATTTTAGAGAGAGGAATGTGTCTTAATTAAGTCTAGGTCGTGAGATGCCTGTTGTGCTGTGGTATATAACAGTCAACACTTAGAGGTATGAGCTGTGATTTACTAAAGAGGTCAGGAAGCCCTGAGACCTTTTGCATGAGTCGAGTTCTGCGTATGAAACAGGAGAATCCTTTGAAAGAGGCTACGGGTTAATGATTCAATGACAGTGTCTGCACAGACTCTGTTGGTTAAAAGCTGATCATCCCATCAGTTTCCAAAATATGTCAGTTTTTTATTTTTTTTTTTTCAGGAATTACGTCATGATCTGATTTATGCATGGTGGAAGAAGACTTTAAAAGTATCTTTAAAAGACTAAAGCTTGTGTTCATCTTAAAAAAAGCCATAAACTGATCAATAAGAGGCCTCTAAGATTGTAAATCTACATAGACCCTCTAATAATCATCACTGTTACATCATTACTAGGGATATTATTGATTAAATATCAGACACTTAACTGCATGTTATTTACAACTGAATAAAAAAAACATACAGTTTAAATTTATATGCAATATGTGCAGTTAGTTGATCCTCAACAGTTTTTTTTCTTAACCTCATACTTAAAGGTGCAATAGGTGATTGTCTTCAAAAACATTTTTTTGTTACACTGGTTGAAAGTCTCTTCACATCCCGATAGCAATCATTAAGTTAAGTGGTCTAAATTTATTTATTCTGTTGAAGGTGTAGGACCAAGAAATGTCCGTCCAATCAAAATCTTCGGTCCGAACATTATGATAGGCTGTCCTACCTGCCTGTCAACATAGGTATTTGCAAAGCTTTGCGCACCCTGTTTGCGCAGACAGCACACGTCATGAGCGTGTTCACGTATGCTTTGCAGACAAAGCGTGAATGGCAGGCGAACATCAAAAACCTGATCTTCCTTCCTGGTATTGTAATACTTTTACTAACTGTACTATAAAGTGTTCTCACGGTTAATGACATATGATGTTGTAACGGCCACTAGAGCATTTAAGGTAGTTTTGTGGCAGACTGACAATTGCGCATGTGCATAACATGTGTCTGAACGTTCTGGAAAGGTGAATAGATGACTTGCTCTACCAACATCTGTCTCTCCTTATTTTTTTATGTCCTTTCTGTTTGTGACCTGAGTTGGATGCATGCTTGTGTACATTTTTCCTCACTCAATCCCCATGTATGTGGACGCGTGTGGAGATGCGTGAGGCGTTTTTATTAAACTCGGGGAAAATGTGCCATCTTCTAATCTATCCAATGCCATCTAATGAAAAGCTAATAATTAATTAAATCATAATAAATGTTTTTTTTTTTTTTTTTAAACGGCGTAGTTAATGACTTGTTAATAGCGAGAACTGGACCTTAAAATAAAGTGTAACCAAAAAATATAAAATATTATATTTGTTTACCTGCATGTGATGTGACCATAACCAACAGCAGAGAACCAATGAAGATGTGAATGTGATACTTGGTAATGTGATATTTTTTTAAATATTTATTTTAAAATCTCAGGGGTACTTCAAGTAATCTGTCTATCTATCTATCTATCTATCTATCTATCTATCTATCTATCTATCTATCTATCTATCTATCTATCTATCTGCAAAAATCATAAGGGGCAAATCCATCCTTATTTATGTGACATTTTGCATTATGGATGTGACATATAAATGCTTAGAGAATGTATGTGTTACCAATATACCAAATCATCTGTTTATATTTTAATAAACCCTTGTTGATAGAGTCTAAACATCAGAAAAATATCAGTCTATACACAAGTTTTCTCTGTTTAAAAAGGGAAATAATCATGTGTTATGGATGTGACATAAAGGACTACGTTTTTGAGAGACTACATACTTGCGGATTAAAATGCACAAACCAGACGCAATAATACCCAACAAATAGAGCGGCAATGGCTCTTCACAGAACATATAATTGATACTTAATTTTAAATTTGATGAGTCTATTTATGAGGAATACGTACTGTTATGGATGTGACAAGCCTGAAAATAGCACTTACCAGACTATGGAAAATCATCCACTAAAAATAAAATGCTTCAAAAACTTTAAGAGAGACCTCACATGGTTATCTGAACCACCAAATGTTGGCATCTGTGCTATCAGTATAGTAAAAATAGTATATAGTAAAAACCTTTGGTAAAAACTTTATTTTTTCATGGTAAGGATGAGCTTTGCATGGAATTACCCTAAGACTGATCTGCCTTTAACAATACATTTGAGTTATAATTCAAAATGTACAACTAGCTGAGTTTTTACTTTATTATAATGATAATGTTCTAGCATTTAAAAATGTTTTAATACTTTATGATTCTTTTCTTCGGTTTTAATATGTTTTAAAATCATATGTCCTTGTTTATCTTTACTGATAACATTGTTGGGTACAAAAAACGAAATTTCTGTTTTTAGGAAGTGAGAATCAACAAAACTAATTTGTGCCACGCTCTGCTACTCAGCTCTCAAACTTCAGGGTGTGTTCAGCCTAAAAGAAGAACCAAAATACACAGATCCAAAGCAATACTGAAGGCAATAATAACACGTGTAAACCCATGAGACATTTGTAATATTACAGTGTTGTTTAATACAAACAATAATTAAAGTGTTGTTAATCTTTAAGTGTTTTCATATTTAAGGTTCTCTAAGGAGACATAGCCATATATGTTTCTATTTATTTATGTTGTGAATTTAAAACACTGTTCTTCGTTTACACAAGTAGGAGGAAACCCATTCCTACAAGTACAGTGCAGCAGGGGGTGTGACCATCACCACCTTAATGATCTCTCTTGTCATTGGTCTTCCAAAACCTGCAGCCAATTCAAAACCACATGCCACTTTCTGCACTCCCCCCACAAGCCACAGACAGCGTGAAGAGTGTGAGGGGTAGAAAAAAAGGGAGAATCACCCAGAAGAACAGCAGAGACAGGGAAGGTGCTGAGCATGCCAGCGTACGCCACCAACATGAGGCTCAAGTTCCCCATTCTGGCCTTAATACTGGAAGCCGTGACCATTATCCTATATGCTCTCCTTGTGGTATATGACACTGGTGATGCTCACGGACATGATGGGAGTCATGCAAAATCGAATACATCTCATCCAAGCAGCCCAATGACCCTTTATCCCAGTAAGTATCATAAGTATATGTTTTGTAGATGTGCATATCAGGTCTTGTTTTGACATCCAAATTGATAGTTTTAATTGAGTCTAAAATAGTATTTTAATTTTTATTGGCTCAACCTGAACATGTGATGTTATTAGGAACTTTAAGGGTCAGATCAGATGGATGTAGTTGAAAATTGCCTTCGTGCTTTTGGTCATTGTCTGAATAAAAACATTTCTGGATGATTTCCAAATGAATGCATCCTCTCTAAGGTTGATATTTACTCTAGTCAACTTTGCAATTGAGTTTCACGGTGCTCTTCACTCATCAGTGGTCACTGAGTGAGGGGTTTATTTCTGCAAAGGCTTTTGGTTGAATGTTCATTCAGCACGCAAGTCCCTAAAAATACTCCCTCTGGAGAGGAAGCAATGCAATGGGCTCTTGCACTCTGCAAGAGAAAGACAAAGAGGAGAGGTTAGCTTTGGTTATTTATCCATGTCATCCATTTAGATCAGCGGTTTTCAACTGGTTTTGATTCAGGAGCCAGATCTTACACTGGTCGATGATCAAACATTGACATTCATTCATGTTACTATTAACATAATTTCATTTACATATAAAATTATCGACAAGACATACTGTAGGCTGAATAGCTAAATTGGCCAATTTGGATTTAACTGAGTTGAATTGTGATGGTTTCATACTCTCAGCTGCCAATAATTGCACAAACGCACTATGCTTGCACAAACCATGTAATTCTCTATTTTAAGTGAAAGTTTATGTCATATAATCATATAGTCATATGTTTATATTACATAGTTGTTTCATAGTTTTCAATCTTAAGGGTATGCCCATGTTGGCATTTTGTAGATCTCTATGAAATGACAGAAGAATTTGAACCAAAATACTGATTGGACGCACATAATTTGATGTCAACAACTACAGACAGGGTAAACAGTCTCTCTTCCTTTTTAAAAACTTGATAAGCCTGTTTATTTTGGTTCGTGGCCCACCAGCTGAAAACCACTGATCAGAATCTATTATAAAATAAATCATTCATTCAACACTGTATGTTTCCTTTGATATGTTTGAGCTTTAGTTGCATTCCTTTAATTCATCTTCTCTGCATGCTTTGCTTATTTGGAGAGATGACATGCATTGGTTGTAAATACCCTTATTTCCTTTTATCTTCAAATTGCACTTGTGGTCGCTTGCTTGGAGACAGTTTGGACTGAAACCAACTCTGGGGTGTGGAGAGTATGAACATGCAAGATAAGTCTCAGTATAACATGCGTCGTCAAAGTTTCCATTCAACCCAAAATTTGTAATTGGACTTGTTTTATCACAGTGACAAGTACATTGAACTTTACTGGTAATGTCACTAAAAAGCATTTGTCTAGGGCTTGATAAGATCTGTCATCTTTATTTGAGGTTGTCAGAGTACCTCACAGAGACACTGGACTGTCCCAGCTCCCGTTTATTTTATAAACAATAATTTTCTCCAACAAAAGAAGAGTTTATTTATAGAGTCCAGATTTAAAACAATATAGATTCGCCCTAAATAGTTACTCTTCTGCCTTTGAGTTGCAAAAGCTGTGTTTAGAGACTGTCAGCTTTAATGAATTTTTTCATCACTGAAGTTTAACACTTTTGAAGTGCTGGGCAAACAGTGTGACAACCAAACTAATACTAAAGATTATACAACTTCTTTGCCCCCCAGTGAACCTGATGACCTTTAAAAACAATTAAAACAATATGTGAAAATGAAAGAAAAATAAAAACGCATGTGTGTTTGTAGACTGGGAAAATTAAGGCCATCTGTCACTTCGGTACATACATGCAAAGCATTCCAGAAATGAGTGAGAAAAGCTTCAAAGAAAAGAAAATAAAGGGCGCTTTAATCTGGGCAGTAAAGAAAACACGTATAGCGGAGTTGTGTCACTGCGCTCTAAATTAGTGCTGACAGAATGTAATTAAGTCGTTGAACATTCGCAAAGAGAGGAAACTTTCCACCCATTAAGAAAATGGGGCCTTTGAGATTTTATCAGCAAATCTGTTGCATATGGGAACTGTGAAAACTTTCACTGGGAAAATTATTCTGTTTGTTGTAGCAGCCAACAGTTGGGAAAATGGATTGTGCACCTTTACTCAGCCAGAAAAATTATCTGTAGTCCACTATGATGCTCTTCCAAAGTTTGCATACATGAAATAGCGAGTGAAAAGTCATTTAGCCAACCATATCATTGTAAATATGTATTGCTTAAGACCAACAAAAAGATCAGAGGAAAAAACGTGAGCCATGCAACGGGTGATAAGAGTCGATAACCTCTGTTTCAGCTGCGTCAGAGGCCCACCTAAATGTTTTTGAGAGGTTTTCAGCAGGATTATTACTAAACAACCATCAAAGACTAGTGACAATAAATGATTGCTTGAAGACGGAGTAAGAGCACTAGTGTGGCACCACGGGAAGTTAGAAGGATGGGAAGGGCTGTGATGATATAACACAACTAGATTCTATCACATTTTTGTGAATCTTTCGTTGAAACATTTTCCACAAAACATCAAAAATGACCATTGAGAATTGAGTGTATGCGGTAATAGATCACACACAGCTGTTTGTTTGTTTTTAGATGGCTTGCTTAGCAAGATAAGATTGAAATCTGCTGATTTTGAATCATATTTATCTGACGTTTTCCTGTTTAGTCTCTTACAGCATCACTGTACAGTGTTTTTTTGTGTACAGTCTGCTGGCAGCATGGACTATGTCATAAAATGAGGATATGATCATTTATAAAGACAGCAAGCTATAAAAATATATAGCAAGCTATAAAAATACGCAGCGAGCAAAGAAAATTCAGTTCAGTTTGAGTCCTGATCAAAGCTCTTCGCCACTAAGCTTAGTTGGTAGTACTTACAGGGGTCGTCGGTTATCTTGATGAGCTTAGCAGATGTCAGACCATGAGCGCTATGATTGATGACTATTTGGGTTTGTTTCTGGCAAGTTTAGATTTCGTGTAGATTACTGAATGGGTGGAGGGTTTCAGAGGAATTCTGAGGAAGCCTGAATGTTGGCCTATTCAAAGCCTGGTGCCGCACCTTTTGGAGGTTCACGCTTCTTAGCTCCACTTGTCTCTCCTGGGACTGACAAGGAGACCCTTTTTAAACTTCCTGACAGTCGTTAATGTGTCAGATTATTATCAGCAAGCACAATGATATGGTTTGTATTGTAGTCTGAAAACGGGCTTTGCTGATGAATCAGGTGTTCTGGACTGTATCCTATCTCTTTGTCCAGGGATGTTGACTGTACAGCTTCCTGAGCTGGACAGTCTAGGACTCATTTCCTCTCTGCAGGAATGATGGGTAAAAGCCAGCAGTTTTGGCACTGTGTGTTGTTAAGACAATCAGTATGCACATTCAGATATTGTGAATTTAAACAGAGTGTCCGTTTACACTAAGTGCAAATAGCCATCAGAACATCAGCACCAGTGGCGCAGATGGTAATGCGTGTTCTGTTCGAACTTTTTTTTCTCCCTTTTCAAGTCTCATATCATATTGGAAAGACATTTATTTTCAATAAAAATGAAGGAAATAATCAAAAAGTTGAAAATAAAGTATCGGTTAGGATAAGTATAGGGAGGGCTTATTATCCTCCCTATGATCTGTGCATCACGGACTGCATGTCTTCGCCACTTCCTGTGGATTTTTTTCGTCGTCTTGTCGACTGACGGTTAATTGACTATTAGAGGGAAGCCCTAATTTTCACTTAGTGTAAATAGCATCTAATTGCTAAGAAAATATGCTATTTTTACTTAGTGTAAATAGCCTCTGTCGCTGTTTACACAGTGCAATCAGCTGCTGCCTCATAGAAATTGTTATACATTGTACAGCAAGGGAACACTCTGGATATGTTAATTCATAATGCAGCAGTGTAATATACATCAAAGCAATTAGATTATTAATCAATGAATCAAATACACTCAATTTCTGACATGGTTTTCATCCTCGATGGTGAGTGTCATTCATTAAAACAAATGTTTTTAGGTTGCTGGAAGTCACTTGTTATGTTTACATGCAATGCTTTCTATCAATCCAAATGAGTCTTATTTCAGATTCTGAAAAGTTTTGTTTATATGCACCCTAATATTTACGATCTGATTCGCATATTCGTTTGCATGTGCATTACATGTTTTCTGAATGAATTTTCACCTCATGTGCACTGCCTAGTTGTCACGTTCAGGAACTAAGCCAAGTGTCTTATGGTTTGTCACGTTGCAGCTGGTTAGAGGACTAAAAAAGCTGGATGTGACTGATCCTGAAATAATTGTATTTTAACACTCATTAGTGTCATGTGAAGTGAATAAAATTACACACACCAACAGGGTCACCAGGGGCAACTTCTTAACCTGTCATTCATAGACTAATAGAAGAGCACACAAGAGCTTTGTACAGCAACGGAAAAGAATGATTTATTAAATAGTTCTGGCCATTTTGCAGGAATTACTCTAAAAGACTTATTGTATGCTGAGGAAAAATGTGTTGCCATGTAACGATTCTGGGTGTGCAGTTGTTCCTCAATAATTACTTCACTACTAAACATGTTACGCATTTTCTGTAAAGAGATGTGCAGTATTCTGGTATTGTTTCCATGTGGAACACATGCAATGCCTGTCAAGCTAATACAAAGACCAAAAAATATCAAAAGAGCAAACATCATTCAAGTAGTGCACCTGTAGAATGTTTGTAATAAAGTGTGACAATATGTGTGATAAAAATCCAGAAATTGATCTTGTTATTGACTGAACTGTGACCTGTTCACACTGCAGATAAACTTCCAGAACAAAAATTTACAGAATTGAATGTACTCACCCTGTTGTCATCCATGATGTTCATTCCTCCCTTTCTTCAGTTGTAAAGAAATTATGTTTTTTGAGGAAAACATTTCAGGAATGTTCTCCATATAGTCCAAAATGCAGTTTAAATGCAGCTTCAAATGGCACTAAATGATCCTAGCCAAGGAATAAGAGTCTTATCTGGCAAAACAATCAGTCATTTTCTAAAGAAAAATAAACATTTATAGAGTAGTCAACATTTGAAGTGGATCCAAAACGTTCATCAAAATTGTCCTAAGACAAGAATGGGTATTGCTTTTGGTTTTAGGACAACTTTGATGAAAGGTTTTGATTTACTTCAAATGCTATATACTTTTTAACTTTAATGGTCATCTTGTCTAGCTCTGCCATGCGCATACGTACTGTGTCTCAATCTCATTTTCTCCTCCAACTTCAAAATCGTCCTACATCGCTGCAGAAGTACCGACCCAGTGTTTACAAAGTGAACATGCAAAGAAGGCCAAACACCCTTTACAAAAAAAGGTAAAACAAATTACACAAAGTACGCATGCGCATTGCAGAGCTAGACAAGACAAGCATTTGAGGTTAAAAAGTATTTACATTTTTATTTTTGTAGAAAATGACCAATCGTTTTGTTAAATAAGACCCATATTTCTTGGCTGGGATCATTTAGAGCCCTTTGAAGCTGCATTGAAACTGCATTTTGGACGTTCAAACTTGCGGGCACCATAGAAAGTCCACTATATGGAGATAATTCCTGAATGTTTTCCTCAAAAAAACATAATTTCTTTACGACTGCAGAAAGAAAGGCATGAACATCTTGGATGACAGCGAGGTGAGTACATTATCTGTACATTTTTGTTCTGGAAGTGAACTCGTCCTTTAATGTGGTTCTAAAATGCTGTGACTAATTTCAGGCTTCTCGTAAACTCTTTATCCATGTGTCCAGTGTTTCAGGATGTACACGTGATGATCTTCATTGGCTTTGGTTTCTTGATGACCTTCCTAAAGAGATATGGCTTCAGCAGTGTGGGGATCAACCTGTTGCTGGCTGCCTTTGGCTTGCAGTGGGGTCTTCTCCTCCAGAACATCTGGCATATGCATGACGGAAAAATAACAGTCAGCATCGAAAAGTAACCTCAACTTTTTGGTTAAACTCTTACATGTTCTGTTGTTTTTGACTAAATATATCTATGAGTTAAACATTTCATCTGTCCCATATCTCCTTCTCTGCAGAATGATTAATGCTGACTTCAGTACTGCGACTGTTCTGATCTCGTTTGGAGCGGTTCTGGGAAAAACCAGCCCTGTCCAGCTTCTCATCATGACCCTGCTGGAGATCACCGTCTTCTGCATCAATGAGCATTTGGTTGTGGGAGTCCTTGGGGTTTGTACAGGCTCATTAGTTCATATACTTAAATGAGTGCATAGACTGCAAAGATCATTTGTTTCAGCATTTTGGGGGAATCATTGTGATCCTAATTTGATCATTAACTTGATTTACACCAGGTCAGTTCAAGTGTAGGTTTAAACATTCTGCATAATTTTAATACTACTGTTAATTAGGTTGAGGTTCCTTAATATTGGTAACAGAGCCTTGTGAAATTTCATGCTATCTGAGCATGATCCTACAAGGAACTCATTTTTTTTAACAAAAGGAAGCTGGGTCAAAGATGAAGGAAATGCAGTTTAGGTAGTTTTCTGCCTCCTTCCTAAAGCTGGCCGGATAAACTTAATGAACACACCCAGTGTTTCAATAACAACTGAAATGCAGTGTCCAAAGCACCTTCTTCACCTTGAAGTAGATACCCAGATAGCACGCATACATCTGCAAGACGTCTGTTAAAGATCACTTTAACTGGAAAGCAACTACTTTGTACAAACATCTGACAGATGTCTGTATGATGTCAGTTGTACATACATTCTAAATCATGAACATCTTAAAGACATCTAATAGACGTCTATTTGACATCTGATAGAAAACGTCCTATAGACATTTTGCAGATGAACAAACACTCTAAAAAATAGACGTCTCATGATGTGTGTGTGCTGTGAAGGTAGTTTCCCGTTGACTGTAGACCTCGCAGTTCAAGCGCAACTTACCCAGATGCAGATGTAAATAAGGAAATAAAATTATTAGTATCTTGATTGACTCACAACAGCACAAACAGTTCTTGTCTAAGAAACTAACAGGTCTGACACTGAACAGTGGTGGTATCTCTAGGAAATAAATCTTACCTTAAAGAAGCAGTCATTTTTTAACAAAAATCTTTCATCTGGTATTCATGAATATTCTTGTCTCTTAACAGGTTTCTGATGTTGGTGCCTCCATGACCATCCATGCTTTTGGAGCTTACTTTGGATTAGCTGTCGCTCGTGTTCTTTATCGCCCTGGTCTTCGTAACGGCCATGAGAATGACGGCTCAGTCTATCACTCAGACTTGTTTGCTATGATTGGTATGTGTAGACCTTCCAGAAATTTGTCCCTTATTCCACTCAGATCTGCTTACACGGGACTTACTTGACCACAAATTCTTCTGGAGCTTTAATGTATGTTAGCATATGCAAGCAAGATTTTCAGTGATGTTTTACGTACAAGGTAACTTGCAATTGGTAGACGCCATATTTATTGAATGAGGCTGTGAGGGATTGATACATAAGCTGCGTTTCCATTACTCTTCAAATTGTGCAAATTGAAACTGCGAATTGAAAATATGCCTAATTAAAATGCGTCAATTTCGCAAAAATGCAAGACAAATGACACTGCACACATCTGCAGCACGTTGCGGCTCCGACACGGCCACTGTAGCTTGTGTTTATACCAGCGAAAGCCACTCCTCTATCAGTTAAATATAATTAATTGTGAAATTCGTCAAAATCCCACCATAACCCGTTGCCATGACTTATCATGAGAGGAAAAAAATGCACTTTAGTGACATAACATTTTTTAGTGGAAACAGTTATTTTGCAATACTCTATATCAACATTTATAAAATATCACTAAAGTTTTGCACAAATCTGTAATGGAAACGTGCAACCCTGCTCCTGGTGCCTCATTTATAAAATGTTGTGCAGAAACCATCCTAAATGTGATCTTACGATCATTTCATAGAATGAACATACGTACAGAAAACGCACATACACGTCTCTTTCAGATGTGAAATCTATGAATCGCAAATGATCTTTAACTTGCGCACAACTGTACAGTTTCAGCTCTCTGCCTTGTTAACGACTCCTAATTAATGTCATTAACACATAAAAGATCGCTATCATCATCAAAAACATTTAATTTAGAACAGCTAGCTGCAAGAACAGCTTACACTTTCAAAATCCAGCGGTACACTGACAAGAGAAAGTGCGTACCTCTGTTCGGACCCTGATGTGACGCTAAGCACTTTTTCATGTTAAATATGAGCAATGGCGTGGATTTAAACGTACGCACACTCTAAGATCAAATCTGAGCGTACGCACTACGCACGCTTTATAAATAAGGCCCGTGGAGAGCTACCGTCCCACAGATTTCAGCTCCAACACTATTCAAATACACCAGAACCATCTAATCAAGGTTTTCAGAGTTACTCGATAATTACAGACATGTGTTTTGGAGCAAAGTTGGGACTAAAGTCTGCAGGATGGTATCGTTCCAGGAGCAGGGTTGGAGATCCCTGGCTTAGAGAGTTGTACTGGTGTACCTTTGTGCTGTTGTTTTATTAAACAATACGCTGAAAAGATATATCTGTACAAACACTTTTAGTGGACAAAACAACTCTAGAAACATTGTTGAATGCAACTTTAGATTTTAAGACAACACAGTCTGTTGAATGGACTGTACCTCTGTAGCTCACAACACAATTTGTGTCAAATCAAATAATTAAAGTGCAGGGCAGTCTCCCTGGAACATTTTGCATTTGCGGTTTAGTAAGCATACTTACACTAAAATGTGTTTAAAAAAAAGTCCCTGCTGAAAAATCAGCATGAATTCCATGTTCCAGGTTGGTTTATGCTGGTTAGAGCTGGTATAGTGCTGATACACTGCTGGTCTAGCTGATTGACCAGCATAGTCCACCAGCACTGCCATTTCCCATGCTGGGTACCAGGCAAACCAGAATCCCATGCTGATTCCTCAAGCGAAACATACCTAATGCTGGATTTTTCAGCAGGGGTAACTGTAGAAATATAATTCACCAAGCATTGTGTCTGTAGGTACTTCTAAACATTTACCATTCCACTTTTCTTGCGTCTGTAGGCACAGTCTATCTGTGGATGTTCTGGCCCAGCTTTAATTCTGCGATCGCTGAACCTGGTGATGCTCAGCTAAGGGCTGTTATCAACACCTATTTCTCTCTGGCTGCTTGCGCTCTCGCTGCCTATGCTACCTCCAGTTTGGTCGAGAAGAAGGGTAAACTTGACATGGTGGGTCATACCAGTCTCTTGCTATTTTACCAGATCTCACATTTTAGCAGTCCATGATTATTGTGACTTAGCCTATTACGTTTTGTTGCACAGGTTCACATTCAGAATGCCACACTGGCTGGAGGTGTTGCTGTGGGTACCTGTGCTGACATGGACATCCAGCCATTTGGAGCAATGGTGATCGGAATCACTGCAGGCATTATCTCCACCGTTGGATTTAAGTTCCTCACTGTATGAGTTTCTTTCATATCCAAGAGACTCTAATATATTAGAAATCAATCGCATATTAATCCATCATCTTTTTTTTGGTCTCCTCAGCCCATACTCGCTTCCAAACTTGGAATCCAAGACACCTGTGGCGTGCATAACCTCCATGGCATGCCAGGCATCCTAGGGGGCCTTGCGGGCATTGTGGCAGCAGCACTAGGAAAGAAAGAAAAGTATTTAGCAGTTCTTTTACATTGTGTCTTTTGATGTTTGCTATTATCAGTATGGCAACAATTGGGTTTAATATTTCTGTACTTGTTTATCCCAGTGTTTCAGCAACTTATCAGGCATGTGGTTTGGCATCTTCTCTGGGTTTTGCTTTGGTGGGTGGATTGATCACAGGTGGGTACTAATACAAGCATCAAAATCTGCAAGATATATATATATATCTCTTCCTACACTCTAAAAAAATGCTGGGTTAAAAAAAAAA
>JAHKKF010519416.1:0-18176 GCA_019740295.1 Labeo calbasu | reverse complement strand
GATCGTTTACAATTGCATTTGTGATCGTTTGAAGCCGCATTTAAACTACATTTTGGAAGTTCAACCTCGGGGCACCATATCAGTCCATTATATGGAGAAAAATGCTGAAATGTTTTCCTCAAAAAACACAAACTTTTTATGACTGAAGAAAGAAAAACATGTTTGCAACATCTTGGATGACAAGGGGGTGAGTACATTATCTGCAAATTGTTGTTCTGAAAGTGAACTTCTCCTTTAAGACTAGCCCGTATGTGTTCTGCACATCAACACTCTGAAGTGAATATTATATTTGTACAAAACTGTTTTCATTTATTCTGTGGCATTTTTTTTTTTTTTCGATTAGAGCAAAATAAACATGCACGGTTTATGTAAATGGTATGATGGTTTAATTTTTCCAGCGTACTCCTTTCCGGGAAGACAACAATGAAACTGGAAATATTGATGTGCTGCTGTTTTTAGGATTCATGGTGTGTTTAGGATCCGTGTCAGACAGGAATCTTAGGATTCATGCTTTGCATCATTGCCTTGTTAAGATTGATTAGGGTGTGGTTTACTCTGCGTCTGTACTCTGGAGTACTCTAGTAAAAACACAATCCAGCTAATGGAGCTCTGCTGTGCTGTCAGTGATAGAGAAGACCAGTAACCAAACACCACCAGACCAAATGATCACTTCAGCATTCGTCCAGCAATTACAGATACACAAGAACATTATTTTGTAATATATGTTGTTTTTCTTTAATATTTTGTTTGTCATACATTTTATGGGGTGCGTCCAAAAAAATGAAAGAATTAGATTTGTGGCTTCCTTACAATTCTCATCCCTGCTGGAGTGGAAAATGAGAGGAGACAAGAAGAGTGTGAACCCGACTGAATGAAGTGTGAAAGACCTGCTGACATGATCCGATAGGCAGACAAGTGAAATGAGATTGAATGCAAATGTTGGGGCTATGGCCGTTCTTCAGACTGTGACTACTAGCTTAACCAGGAAGACTGTCTTGGTCAACAAGCTTCACTATGCTAGCTGAGCAGAGATTCATCTCCCATACAATGATGTAACTTGCTTATCAACTACTATAGTATGATGTATAATATATTGTATGAAGCATCATTGGAGAAACTAACCAACTAGTCGCAACTGTTTCCTGAACCTATAGTAACGGCTCTGTATTACAGCTAATGTTGTAAATAATATTCAGTTTCTTTCACAGACTGATTGTTTTGCTTCATAAATCCTTAATATATCATCAGAAGCCATGGGTGTTCATTTTTTGCTCCTTAAAATGTTTTTCTCACCCACGTCATTTTGTTTTATTTGATTTTGCTACTTCATACTCCGTGGTTCCTTTACACATTTATACTGCACATATTTTAAAACTGATCGACTGATATAGAATATATTGAATGTTAGTTTGCTTATTGTTGCCCAATTTCCCATTATATAAATTTACAATGCTGTTTGCAAATGTTCGTTTGAACTATGGTTTCAGGAAACACTGAATGTTAGTAAGGATGGAGCTCACAATCATAGTCGGCTAGTGATGCTTTTGGAAAGCACACCCCAGATGGAGCAGCACTAGGCAGCATAAGCAGTGAGTTTTAAGGCTGTGCTGAGAGCGAAGCAACACCTTCAGGGAGATTTGCATAGCATGCATATACGTATGTACTGAACGGCTGGATATATGGCCAACGCTCTCATTAGTATGGCGGTAATTAGAACGGCATCAAAAGTGCCAAACAAACCCACACGTCGCTTCAAAATTGCAGTTCACATATTTACGCTCAAGATCCACATGCATATGAGCACCTCTGTCAAATGCACACGTTAAACTATACAGTGAGCTCACCGTGTGATCCACAAACACATACAACACAAGACATTCTGTGTTTATAAAAGACAAAGTGTGCATTTCTACTTGTGTCGTTCTGCATTAGTGAATGACTTTGAGATAGAATGGAAATGGAGATGGCTCACATTTATTTGTGCATTGAATGCGATATTTTAGCACTTTCGTTTCAATGTAATGCCAAGACATCTTTAAAACGTGATCGGTTTACTTCAGAAGCAAAATTCAAAAGATTGATATTAATTTTAGAAATCAATATAAGAAGCTAGAATCATAGAACCACATCATATGTAGAAGACGCTTTTCCTCACGGCATTTATATATCAAGCTATTATTTGTAAAGAGGCGGTAAGAAGTGCTACAGTACTAAACGCCAGACCTGTTCAGAGGAGAACAGACTGGAACTGATAAAACGGAATAAAATAGTGAAATAGAGAAGATATTTCTATTTTATTTTATTCACCTATTAATTTTCTGTTTTTAATTAGTTTCAGGGTTCAGTCAAGTGTTTGCAGAAAACAATCTGTAGACATTCATTGATCACTGTAGAGGGATATTCTGTTTATTATCATGCTTGCTTTGGTTTTGTTCTTGTTTCAAGGTTTTGCTTCACTTCTTATTTGTGTCTTACAGAAGTGAGTTTGTTCAGTGAGTTCCTTGTGTTGTTTTCTTGTCCTGTCAATTTTAAATCAAGGTTAAGTCTGTTCTAGTCTTTGGTCTCTTGTATTTTCTTATTTGAATAATAAACTGCACTTGGATTGTGAAACCTTGAGTCTGTAGTGAAGTGGATATTTCCAAGATCATTCCACAAAAGATATTAAGTTTTGTTTTAAAAGAATATTTGTTAGGGTAAGAAAATATACATTTAAAAATGCATTTATGAACAATTCTGCTTCTCAAGTAAATGTATACTGTAAAAAATGCACAGTTTGGCAACCCGATGCTGGGCTCAGATCTGTTTGACCCAGGTTGCCAAAGTGATCCAAATCGGGTTGTTTTTAACCCATCATTTGTGTTCATGTTGTTTTGACCCAGCTAGGTTGGGTTAAATGTTTGTAACTACAAGAATACATAAATAGACAACAATAGACGCAAAAGTAAAATCATGTCATGATAAATGTCATCATAAATGAAGTTGCTTTTTAAAAGTTCACTAAACATTGTTGACTAACTATTGAATAACTTCAGTTTAAAGGAGAAGTCCACTTCCAGAACAACAATTTACAGATAATGTACTCACCCCCTTGTCATCCAAGATGTTCATGTCTTTCTTTCTTCAATTGTGTTTTTTGAGGATTTTTCTCCATATAATGGACTGATATGGTGCCCCAATTTTTAACTTCCAAAATGCAGTTTAAATGCGGCTAAAACGATTCCAAATGCGGTTGTAAACGATCCCAGTTGAGGAAGAAGGGTCTTATCTAGCGAAACCATCGGTTATTTTCATAGAAATAATACAATTTATATACTTTTAAATGTCAATGCCACACCCCTGTGGACTGTTTCTTTGGATTTTCCCTTATATGTCCTTATTTGGTCTTTCCTGTTCCATTTCTGATTATGACGTCATTGTCCCTGCTGTTCCTGTTTCTTTGTATGGATTATATTATTAAAGTGCATGTTCCTGATTTCCTCGTCCCTACTCCTCCTTCCCGCACACAACACGTGACAGAAGAACCGACCACCAAACGATATGAAGGCTGAGGAAGCTTTGTGGTGTTTGCGGCAAGGCGGTCGGAAGTTGGAGCGGTGTGTGAGGCCCCCTCTGAAACATGCCGCGTCGTGTCGGCTCACACCATGACTGGACTCGGACTGTATGCTCCGGCGTGGCTCCCCGAGCTCCCTGACCTGCCATGGCATCCCAGACTGTTTGCTCCGCCATGGCTCCTGAGCTCCCTGATCCGCCCTGGAGGTGTACCTCCTCTCCTTCCTGTGTCTGCCCTGCACGAGCCTCCAGGGTGTATTTGTTACGGCGCGAGGGGGGAGTTATGTCACACCCCTGTGGACTGTTTCTTTGGTTTTTCCCTTATTGTCCTTATTTGGTCTTTCCTGTTCCATTTCTAATTATGATGTCATTTTTTTAATCCTTCACACATGTCCTCGTCTCATTAGCCTGGGTATTTAAGTTTGATTCTGTTCCTCATTCGGTTGTCGGTTCTTAATGTCTTTTAGTGTTGTTTTTGTTGTGTTTGCGTGTGGATTCCCTGCTGTTCCTGTTCGTTCCTGTTCCTTTGTATGGATTATATTATTAAAGTGCATGTTCCTGATTTCCTCATTCCTGCTCCACCTTCCCGCACACAACACGTGACAGTTAAACGCTCGTCTTGTCTTACTCTGCCTGAACTGTTTTTGTTCCGGTTCATGTCAGTTAGGGTATGTCGAAAAACTCCAATCGTATTTTCTCCCTCAACTTCAAAAATCATTTCAAAATCATCCTACATTGCTGCAGAAGTACTGACACAGTCTTTACAAAGTGAACATGCAAAGACGATCAAACACCCTTAACAAAAAAGGTAAAACAGTGATATAGGACGATTTTGAAGTTGAGGGAGAACATGAGATGGGAGCTTTTCGACATACCCTAACTGTCATGAACCGGAAAAAAAAAAAACAGAGTTCAGGCAGAGCAAGACAAGACGAGCGTTTGACATTTAAAAGTATATAAATTGTATTTTTATGAAAATAACTGATCGTTTCGCTAGATAAGACCCTTCTTCCTCGGCTGGGATTTTTTTGGGTTTAGAGCCCTTTGAAGCTGCATTTAAACTACATTTTGGAGGTTCAAAAATGCAGAAATGTTTTCCTCAAAAAACACTATTTCTTTACGACTGAAGAAAAAAAAGACATGAACATCTTGGATGACAAGGGGGTGACTACATTATCTGTAAATTGTTGTTCTGGAAGTGGACTTCTCCTTTATTTGACCTGTTATTATGTTTATTTTTAAATCTGTCAATGAAAATACAGATAGTCCCATTACAGCAAGTCCTCATGCTTTAAAGTGCTGTCAGGAAACACACAATCTGAAAGCCTGCAGAGGCGGACAGTAGTGAAGTATTTTTTTTTTACTCTGCTGTAAAAGTACTTTTCAAATGTTTGTTCTTTATCAGAGTGTTTTTCTTTAGAAAACTTTACTTCACAACATTCCAAAGCATAATATTGTACTTTTTCCTGCTCTATGTTTCATACTGAATATCATTTAATACTTAATTGCATTTGAAATCTAGCACTTACTTTTATTTAAGTAAAAAACAAACAAAAAAAAACTTTTATTTATGATATGTAGTGCAGTAAAAAGTATGACATTATGCTTTAGAATGTAGTGAAGTTAAAGTTTTCCAAAGAAAAACACTCTGATAAACTACAGATACTTTTTAAATTTACTTGAGTAAAGTAAAAACACTGCAGTACTGTCCGCCTCTGTAAACCTGTAATAAACGGTGTGTTATGACAAATCGACAAGATTAAAGCATTTTAATCACTCTTCTCAAGCACCATTCTGACTATTTAAGTTCCCCTTGAAGTTCTAGTGATTTTAGTGTGAGTGAAAACACTCCAGCAAAAAACTTCCAGTTTGAGCAGATCACATCATACACTCTTAAAAATAAAGGTGCTTTAAAAGGTTCTTCGCAGCGATGCCATAGAAGAACTATTTTTGGCTCTGCAAAGAACCATCTCTTTCTTACCTTTAATCTGAAGAACCTTCTTTCGCCACAAAGAACCTTTTGTGAGTCAGAAAGGTTCTTCAGATGTTAAAGGTTCTTTATGGAACCATTTAGACAGACAAGGTTCTTCTATGGCGTCGTGAACCGCCTTTATTGTTAAGAGCGTATCCCAGCAGATACTGTAGGATTTTGTGCATTTCTGTTTGGCTAATGATGTCACGGTATTTCTAGTAGAATACAGAGTTGTTGCCAGGGCTGTGCTTTGTGGTTGCTAAGGTGTACTTCGTTGTTGCTAGGGTGATCTGAGTGTTTGCTTGCTAGAAAAAGGAGTTTTAGATATTCTGAACTGTATATGTGACTGATTTAAGCTAACTTATGCTTAATGTTTATTAATTCTCATGTGAAGAACGAATAGCACACGTCTCCTCAACAAGTCACGTGACCGTAACACAGAAAAGCAGGACGAGCTCCGCACCAGAATGTAATCCTTAGGGTGAGGGCTTTGTTCCCCAACCTTAAATATGAGAAATAGCAACAGTGCCGCCGCTGCCTAGCAAGCAGCTCTTTTAAATTAATGGCTTTATTATTAAGCTCAGCTTCCACTCCACTCCAAAAGCAGCCGCACCTGCAGTCATTTAATATTCACGCTGTGCGTCTGAGCGCCGGACGAGCGCTAGCAGCCTCTGTCTGCAGAGAGACGCACGCGGCAACTCCTGGAGCATTCGCTTCTGCTCGTCAAGTGCAGCGCCGCAAAGAGAAGCGAGGCTTGATTAGGTCCGCTCTTCTAGATCTGTCATTACCCAACACACACTCACAGATTCACTGGGGAGAGCAGTGAGAGCTCTACAGCAGCGGAAGCTGTCAGTCTGAGAGTGTCTACGCGTTTTAAGCAGCATTCGCAGATTGAGGAGCGTTATAATGCTCACGTGCACACCTCCACCCGCTCCACTGATTAGACCCGTCATGACATCAGACGATCGGGCTTTCACGCTCGCGGCTGTAAGAGTGTGAGCGTACACACAGGACATACAGTGGTGACGTGTCTTAAACATGCGGCAGCGGGTACACACGAGAACGAACTCAGATCAGGAGCTGATTTGAGATACATTAGTTTGTATTTAATGGAATAGTTCACTCAAGATAATTAGTAAAAATGGTCTTTTTCGTTCAAGAGAGAGATGTGCTAACAGTATACGGGTGTGAGAGTAAAGAATGCATACGTTTATTTTTGACTCTTATGTGTATTTTCAGCAAACAAGCAACAAATTCAAGTGTAAAACACATTATGCAGTGTATAATAATTTATTATTCTGTTAAATATCTCTTTGTGTGTTTGATAGAAAAAAATGAGAATAAATGTTTCAGATCACATGAACTAGCACTGTCAAATCATTGTTATTATTTATTAAATTAATTTATTTTAAACTAAAGCTGGATTCTTGAGTAGCGTATGGCATTTCTTCTTAAACAATTCCCAACAAATACGCAGTACATAAACAAATATAGATCTCTCAACAGATCAATTCAGTCTCATTTTTCAGCATGAGATAGATTTTATGGTTTCAAGTACAGAGAGAACAGAAGAAAAAAAACAAAAAGAAATTCTCTCCTAAGGACAAAATGGAGAACATAAATAATGCTTTATTGAATAAGTAATAATGTTGTTCTCTTATAGTTAATGCATATGTATTTATATATCAGAAATAGCTTTGTAATATTGCATTTTGCTTGTTAATTAATGTTTCATCTTTATATGTATGATGAATTATATATATATATATATATATATATATATAAGAAATATGTTCTTTGTAGGCTATTTTATTTATTTATTTATATATATATATATATATCTATCTATCTATCTATTAGGTCTTTATATATATGTTTTTTTTTTGTTTGTTTTGTTTTACTTATTTTAGTACTTCAGCCTAAACGGAAATAAGAAATGTTGAAAAAAAGTGAAACATGTATATTTTTAAATGTCTTTTATTTTGGTGTGCATTTTATTTTAAGTAATGATTTATTTTTATTTTATTTTAGTTTAGTTTCATTTAGTTTTGTTTAGTTTAGTTGTTTATTTTAGTTAATGATAACAACCCTGCTGTGATGTTAGTTAATAGTCCAATTAGATGCAAGTACACAAATAAAATATTACATCTTTTTTAGAAAGTGTTTTATTTTCATTGTTTTTGTTAATTGAAATTCTTTATTTATTTTATATTTTTTATGGTTTATGCATATCATTTGGGAAAATATGTCACATTTTAAGGTGAATAAGATCACTTTTGAGGGTTTAAGCGAAGATAATGTAGGAAAATTAATTAATTTGTGGATTCACAATCAATTTGAAAATGGATTGGATTTTTGTGACCTTAAGCGTGTGTATTTGTCAGCGTCCTGAACATGACTGTGTTCAGTAATTGAGAGCAACTCAACTGTAACTACAGCTGTCTTTAACATCTTCACTCTTTTTATTCCTCTCTCATCTCTTTTCCATTGATGCACTGACCTTGCTCACTTCCCACCTTGACAGACTCCGACTGCAGTAGCAAATGTGTGTGTGTGTGTGTGGGGGGGGCAACTCTCACACTCTAAATTGTGTGTGTGTGTGTTAAGATGGATCACTGAAGTGTCCAGCACTTAAATTGCCTGTTTATTTCTAGCCACCNTAGCAAATGTGTGTGTGTGTGTGGGGGGGGGGCAACTCTCACACTCTAAATTGTGTGTGTGTGTGTTAAGATGGATCACTGAAGTGTCCAGCACTTAAATTGCCTGTTTATTTCTAGCCACCTCATCATTTCCACTGGGAAGTGATAGCTGGCAGCGCGTGCAGCGGGGTGAGAGTATGGTGAGAGTACGTGGGGGTCTTTTTTGAAGGTGGACGTTAGAGGGGGTTTTATTAACCTGAGTGTTTTTTTTACAGTGTGTGTTGGGAAGTTTCGAGAAAGAAATGCTGAAAACAGTGTTGAAGCATGATGAAAATGACTCTGTGTGAGAGAGAGAGAAAGAAATGCACCATTGATGCACCAATTTATATTTATTTATTTGTTTATTTATTTTTATTTTATTTTTTTTTTCTAAAAGAAATCCATTGGTTATTTAAACTTTAACCTTGAAGGGACTATATGTAGAATTCACAAACTCATGCTTTTAGTGACACCGGTGGCCGTTATGTGAACTGCAGCCAGCATTTTTTGCTTGACACATGCACATGTAATGCACAAGAGACTGAATGAGATCATGATGAGAGCGACATTTAGATATGTAAATATATGCTGTGCACTTTCCTCTCATTAACAATATAAACACACAACAAACATGACAGCAGTGAGAAAACAGTAGTTAAGAAAGCATCTGATCACAGCAATGCGGATCTGTTTGCACCAGCTCTGCAGTTCACCGCCATCATGTCGACAGATGAGGTCAGTTAAACTGAGATTAAAATGACACTTATGATAGTTTGATTATAAATTTGAGACCACAGACTATATAGATCTGGCTACGTGAACTATACTTTGAATCAGTCTATTTTCTTTGCATGACACATTGACATTACAGTACAGAACAACACTTTCAGCATTAACCTGAACATAAGCATTTGTTTCAAGTGTCATAGAATGGAAGAGCAGCTCTCAGGAGTGTGCAAAAATGTCACGTCCGTTAGATTTTCCTGGCAAAAACGTCCCAGAGTCCTTTACATAAAAAACAGTCTACAGTCTGCTTTTATAGACAAGATAGGAATTTGGGGAAGGTCATGCTTTTTATGCTTTGTTACAAGCTGTTCACACATCAGCAATAAAAAAGTGACTAATACATGAAAATTCTTGCATATTGGCCCTTTAAGTATTAAAATATTAGGTGTTTTAAGAGCACTGCTGTATTTGTGCTACAGACATGAATGACATCTCAATTCCTGCTGATTTATCATGCTGGAGAGAATGCTGTTAAATTTCCAGAGAAAGATAAAACATGCAGACATATATGTACATGTCACTTTTCAGCCAGAAAAGCAAAAAAAAAAGAAATACAAAATTGTGATACTATGTTATATGTTTAAAACATGTCCAGATGTTGCCCCAGCTTTCCAAAATAGTGTCATCTGAACACAGTAATTTTGGGTTCCCAGCATGCACTGCAAAAAAAAAAAAAAAAAAAAAAAACTTCATGTGGTAACTGTTATTTAAAATTGTTTTACACTTTGCTGCTTCTGCCACAGTTGTCATGTGGTTCATGTTTTGGTGCATTAACGTGTTGATGTGTGTTATGGTTGTCAGTTGTTACATACGTTATTTTAACAAATTGATTGTAATAGTTTGCCTTATTTTTTTTTTTTTTCACTGATATTATTATTATTATTAATCATTTTCAGCGGTCGCACGTAACATCTTTTTGACCTACGAGTTCAGCTCCTTAACAGCACTTCTATGCCAAAGGAAAATAGAAAAAATAAATAGAATTTGATCAGAAATACTTAAGTCCATGTTGAGATATCTGACTTCCGAATGCAAACTGAGCCAATCTGAGCCACAGAGCTACAGTGTTTACATGTTTCATGGGTATCGGCCTATGAATGGCTTCATTCTAGCTGCATCTGCATATGGGAGAAAGAACAAATTACACACTTCAAAAAAATGACACACTTCACCTTTAAAGACGTCTCATTTGTGTTTTTTCCTTTCCGACAGAACTAACGCATATTTTTCTTTCTGTCTATTTTTCTTTTTCATTCACAAATAACGGTATCATGAAACCCCCCCCCCCCTTTTTTTACACTTTCCCATTTTTAAGTTTCTCTTCATATTGTCTTTGAGCTTTCTTTTCTGTTCTCTATTCCCTGAATGAGTCACACCGAAATTCATCTCCTCCAGCATCTCTGAAGAAGAGAGACAGACAGAACTCAGAAAGAAGAAAATAAACGTATTGTAGAAGGCTCAAAATGACACCGATATTAACAAAAGGAATAAAGCGAAATGGAGGAGAGAGACTATTCACAGACGATGAATCCCTCCTGTCTGTATCTGCCTTTGACTGGGTCTCATTTGGCCATTTGGCACGTGTCGCTGTGGAGGTGCTTGAACAGCGGTGCGGTGTCTCATCTCGCTCTTCTCCTCAGATCTCTCTCTGAATGACTATTATGCCTCGCTGCATTAACAGTCTGGTCACGTCACCCTGTATGTGTTTATGTGTGTGTGGTATCCAATCATTTCTGGTTACTGCACATTCCGTTACTCCCACGGCTAATTAATACCAAACTGCACGCCTACAGCATCACGGCACGGCTCTACCTACGTGTGCACGAACAAATGTCCTCCCTGGAATATTTTTAATGGATATATTCACACTCAGTGAATGAATGAATGGATGAACGAATGAAACATATTGATGACTCTTTTTTCAGTAAAGAAACATGGATTTTGGTGATTCATAAAATGCAATTCAATGGCTGCCAGCACTTTGAGGGCCCTATCATACACCCGGCGCAAAGTGACGCCAGGCGTGACGCAAGTGTTTCTTGCTAGATTATCAGCGCAGTTATCAGTTTCACGTCCAGCGTCGCGTTGTTTAAACAGCAAATGCACTTGCACCCATCTGTTTTGGTCCACCCATGCAAGTCTGAAAATGAGACTGACAACGATTGTGCCATTGACCAACTAAAAACTGATCTGAAGTCAGTGGGGCAGTGTTTAAAAATCTGTTTAAAGGATGCATTAATTATATGCGCCTATCGCTGGTACACAACAAGGTACACTCAACAGCAGAACTCAAACATGCCAAATATTAAAAATGAAAGGATTATAATGTAAAAGATTATTATTGTGTGCATGGTTCAAGCACAGCTGGCTTTTAAAACGAATGGGAGATGAGACTCTGATTGGTTTATTGCACGATACACCCAATTCTCACCCATGACATGATTAAGAGAATAGGTACAACCCTTTTGGACCACGCGCCTGGCCACCTGTGCCATGCGCTTCAGACCGTGCCCTTAGATCATTAAAATAGGCCCTGAGAGTCCAAAAAGCATTCTAGGGAACACTAAATTAATACCCATGACTCCTGAAAGTATATTGAGGTCTTATGCAGTGAAATGATCAGCAAGAAACTGAACATTACTTATAGCATACCTAAAATCAAGAACCTCAAGAAAATGGTACAGAGTGATGCCCATTTCATGAACGAATCATTCTTTTGAACCGTTTTTTTTTGTGGTGAACTTTATGAACCAGTTGACCAAATCAGATTTAATCATCTGAAACAGTTTGCGGCTCAGGAAGCACAGATCTACAAGTTACTCAATCAAAACTCACTTTCAGACGCCTGACACTCCAACTGGAAATTAGCTAATATATTGGCATATCTGATACTATGACTGCTGATATGTTCAAGCATGAACACTTGAATAAAGTAGCGAAATGAAAGCTTCTCGTAGTTTATATTTAAAGGGGAGCTGATGAAGACTAGTTCCCTATCAAAAGCTACACTTGATGCTGCATCTCATTAACACTTACTGGTTGTGAAACGTACGTGTCAAACACTCCAAGAATTTGGCTTAAATAACCTCACCTGTGAGGTTATAAAAAGACGTGAAACAGTCTTGCACTCCCTTGTAGGAACTGGGGAGCGGCTCGCAGCTCTCAGCAGCCCGGACCTAAAAGACTGAACCTAAGGATGATCATTTCATCAAAGAAGTCCTGGGGGTGGATCCCTTCAGGGAGGGGCATGAACTTCAGGTTTCTTTGTTTTCAGAGTCCACATTGTGTGTTCAGCATGTGCTGTTGTTAAAAAAAGAAGCTTTAAAATCAAGAAATCATGTCTAGCAATGCTGCAAAGAGATGATTGCCGCCATTTGCACGGCTCATCTCTGAAGATAATCTGCATGATTTCTGCTTGGAGTGCCTGGGAGAAGAACATGCTGTTCTTGCACTCGGGGACACTGAGTTTGAGCACTATGAGGTGTTGCCCATCCGAGTGCTGTGCTCCAGCCTAACATTCTTTCAGGAGGGGCGAAGATCATTGGGTTCGCACATCAACCTGGATGAGAGGCGAGAGGCAGGAACAGCCTTCTCTCGCATGTTCTCGCAAGATCACAATGCCCTTGTGCCTGCCAGGAGCAAGAGGACTTCAGGTACTCTAGGCTAGACAACAGATTTCCATTGGGTGGCCACGATAGTCGCATAAACCAACGTCGTTGTCAGCAAGATAACTCATCATGGTGATCAGGGCCTCTGTCCTTTTTCCCTGATCACCATAATGAGTTATCTTGCTGTCAACAACGTTAGTATTTGCGACTATCATGATGCCCCAAGTAGAGGAGGTGTTTGCGGCCTGTATCTTCCCTGGCAACACATCATTGCTTACAAGGTGTTCCTCCTTGATGCCCTTGTGCCTCCTTCCAGCCTATTTGGCGAATCCTTCAATATGGTCATCGGCAGATTTTGGGAGGCCAGGAGATGCCCAGAAGCTTTTGATAAGTTTCTCCCAAGCTGTGCTCAGGGGTCGGGGCTGTCAGTCACCCAGGATTGACCCGGTCCGGTTCCTTTGCGGCGAGAATCCTACAAGCATAGTGTAGCGAGTCATGCACTCCCTTGTAGGAACTGGGGAGCGGCTCGCAGCTCTCAGCAGCCCGGACCTAAGAGGCTGAACCTAAGGATGATCATTTCATCAAAGAAGTCCTGGGGGTGGTGCATCCAAGGCCATGGGGGTGTATCCCTTCAGGGAGGGGCATGAAAAATTCCAACAGAGAGTAGGGGCTCCTTCCTGTTACCCTCAGGGCATCGCTGTACCATTTCCACTGGTGTTTTGGAGGGTAGCGGTCTCCAGCGAAATGTTACACGTTCCTGCTACGTTTCACGACACTGAACATCTAACATCCCCCCAGCAAAGCAAAGTGTCAACACTAGTGTCCCTAGTTGCCAGTGGAAGCTACTGCCAAATGTCTCTCTGTGAGTTGAAAGGACTGTAGAGAAAAGGTTACAGGATACAATTTGTGCATCGTCCTCCCCATTTCAACGTCATGGTCTCCATGACCATGAAACCGGAAACAGCACATTTACTGACACAGGAATTGCAAGCTCTGCTGGACAACGGGGCAAAAGAACATGTTCCCCTGCCAGACAGAAAGCCAGGCTACTACAACTGATATTTTCTGGTTCCCAAAACAGATTGGGGGTTGTATACAATTTTAGATCTTCGCGGGCTGAACCACTACCTCAGAGCACAACTCGAGGATTTGTTAGTGACAATTGATCTCAAGGACATCTCAATGGAAATTTTTCCACAACACAGAAAGTTCCTGAGATTTGCTTTCGGGGGCACAGTTTACCAGTATCGGATTCTTCAGTTCTGCCTTGCCTTATCACCCTGCACATACACAAGTGCATCAAAAGGACTGTCTCCTCTGTGACTCCAGGGCATCCGCATTCAGAATTACATAGATGACTGGCTGATTTTGGCCCAGTCTTAAGAGCTTGCACTTCGACACTGGAATGTCGTTCCCGATCATCTCAAATCTGTGGGGTTGAGACTCAATGCCAAGAAAAGTATTCTCTCTCCTGCCCGGAAGACAACATATTTGGGGTTGTGTGGAATTCGATCACAATGCAGGCACAGCTGTCTCCTGCCCATCAAATCCATTCTAAACACACTGAAGAATTTCAGGCTAGGCTAGTAAGGTACTGTCTATTACTTTCAAGAAGTTTTGGATCTCATGGCAGCTGCAGCCATGGTGATAACTTTGGACCTCCAGCACGTGCGACTGTTTCTTTTATGGTTCAGAGCCAGGGGATTTCACTGGAGGCAGATAGGGGTTAAGAACCAGGGGCTTTATTTGCAAGATGCTAACGACAGAAGCTTCCCTCACGGGCCGGGGTCGAGCCCAAGCGATCTGGAGAGGTCATCTTCTGGACTGGCACATCAATTGCTTGGAAATGATGGCTGTATGTCAGGCCCTGATATAACTTCCTCTAGCAGTTAAGGGGCTACCATTTCCTGGTGCGGGTGGAAAACATTGTGGTAGTCTCTTACATAAATTGCCAATGAGGACTGCTTTCACCTGAACAGGCTAGTGCAGCAGGTTCTACTTTGGACACAGGGCAAGTTCCTGTCCCTCAGAGCGATATCTTAATGCTTTGGATGTGTAAAACATACACATTCCCAACACACACACACACACACACACAAACAAAAAGCTTTAATAATATAATTACGGATATGTTGCATTTTTGCGTGATTGCACAAAGGAACTAGTGAATTGAACAAGATAATTGAAACAAACTGTCTAAAAGAGCCAGTTTGCAGAAAATAATCAGATTTCTCAGTTTGCCTGAGGCCAGTGGTGTATTGTAACCATGTAACAAAGTAATAATACTTTGTTACAGTACTTAAGTATTTTTTGGGAGTATCTGTACTTTACTTGAATTTTTATATTTCAGCCTACTTTTACTTTTACTCCACTACATTTGCTAATTAAAATGTATACTTTTACTCCGATACATTTCCCTGAAGCATATTTGTAACTTACTACAAAATAGTCACAAGTCAGAAGAACGCTGACTGCAGGAAAGCAGGTTTGATGAATCAGTGGTCTGGCGCTTTAAAACAACTTTGCTCATGTGCAAACAAGTGTGCGCACAACCCTGGATCATTCATTTTCTACTCAGGTCGAATCTGGGGTGTGCGATATACATCTTCTGCGATAACATGGTAAGTGTTGTTGTAATGATGTGCGATCTGACATTATCAAGTAGGCTATATCACCAAATCACACATAGAGTGAACGCACGTTGATTTATTAGTCTATTAAAACTCAAAATTCCAGGCATTCTAAATTGTAGATGGCTAAAATGCTTCTGCATGCTTTTTATGTTTATAGAATTTAATATAGTTAACTTAATCTACCACTTGTTTTTGCTCAGTTTTGCCAACGAAAATAGTTCCAAAAAAAGATCACAGCACTGTTTTGCATCTCTGAGCAATGGACGGTGTTTGCTTATTGAGTGAATTAGCTTTTTGAACGAATCGTTGATAAAATGATTCAGTGATTCACTCATTAACACAGTCAAATGCTTTGTTCTTGAATGAATCGGCTGATTCTCAATGACTCACTTATTAACAGCCACTTGCTGCCACCTACTGGCGGTTTTAATTTCACTTTTTGACTATTTTTTTATGTCTTTAAATTATTTCAAATATCAGTATTCAACGTTTTATGTTAAAAACAAAACATTAGACCTGTTTATGCATCTGTAACTGCAGTTTAAATGCATCCACGTCCCCTCTGAGACACATTAAACTGTGTGAATACATCTAAATGCTATTTCAGATGCAGATTCCAGAAATGTTTTCTTATGTTGGAATGAAAGACATTAAGTACTGGATAAAGTGCTTCTTATTCTTACCCAAAAAATACAAAATGGAAGAAAGAGGTAAAACTGATCATAAAACTGAACAATCTTGCTACAATTTACAATCTTGCTACAATCTTGCTACTCAAGATGTGTATGAACCTTTATATATATATATATATATATATAAAGGCTTCTTTTCCATTTTGCATTTACCTGTACTTTTACTTTCAGTACTTAAGTGTGTTTAAGATTTAAAAAATACTTTTTGTACTTAAGTACAATAAATATCACATACTTTAAGACTTTTTTACTCAAGGAATATTTTAAATGGAAACTAAAAATGGAAAGTCATTTTCTGGTAAGATATCTGTACTTTTACTTAAATATGGCTTTCAGGTACTTTAAACACCTCTGCCTGAGGCTCTAGATTACAGATAATAATGCTGTAAATAATGTTCCATTTCTTGCCCAGACCAAGTGTTTCACTTCATATGAACTGAATTCAAAAGAAAATATTACAGATGGGCCATAATGTTAAGAAAGCTAATAAAAGAAAGAAAAAATAAAACACATCTGGGTATTTACACTTTGGCTGAATTCACCCTATAGCCTACAATAATATTATGCCATGTGCAATAATAAGACATACTAAATCCTAAATTAAATTTGGTATAACAAAATACCACTAATTGTAAGAAGCTGACTTTTAATGTTTAGGAGGGATTTGTGACATTAGCTGGAAAGTCATTGTAGAGATGGAGCAACTTACAAATTACATTTTGAAAGATTGCAGAGAGAAAACTGTGCTTACTTGGAATAAGAGACACTGACGAATCAGTGTAATTAAAGAGAACAGAAAAATGTATTAAGAAAGTATATCGGCTACATTTTGATTTCATAACGTTTGCAAACTAATTGTCATGAAAGCAATATAAATATATCCTTCGTTTAATTGGTCCTTATATACACTTTTTTTTATTTTATTTTTATTTTTTTGTTCAAATTTCGGTGAGCTATTTTAAATATTTAAATACATTTATATTTATATATTATGATTAATCTCTTTATTATATAGCAGTGTCAAATGTAAGATTAACCCAATGCAAATGATAATTTGTTGTATGCTGAAAAGTGACGTTTCTTGAGCTTTTGTGTGTGTGAATGTGCTTTTATAAGCATTTCTGTTCTTCAGCCCGGGAAGCAGAGAATGATTTAGAGATTTGAACCAGATGGGTTATGATTATGAAAGAGAGATTGTTTTAATAATACAATAAGATAATAAACACTGCATACGTGCCTCTCTTCACATTTTCCCGTTCATTAGAAACCCTGTTTTGAGACCGGCTCTGTCTTCACACACCGAGAGCTGTTGCTGCTGTACAGATAAAACTGGAGGTTTATTACCGCTCTACTGCTCTCACATTTTTTTTTTTTTCTTTCCTTTCCTTTCCTTTCCTTTTTTTTTTTTTTTTATGGTTTAAACACACACACACACACACACACACACTGTGAATTGGGTTCTCTCAGGTTTTTATGCTGTTTCTTGTCAGTATATGAGTTCTGTATGCAATTAATTCAAACCTTCCTCCGTCTGACAGTAATTCCAGCCTCCGATGTATTCACAGAGTTCACAGCCCACCTCCCCTCCCACCCAGTCTTCATCATTTCCCCTCATTTTCTCATCTCTCACTAAACGATGAATTGAGAATTAAAGCAGTGGGGTGTGTGTCTATGTGTGTGTGTGTGTTTTGCATAGAGATGGGATGTGTGCCATTCAGAACTGATTTTAGAAAATTCCAATCCCTGAATCTGAATTTGGTGGCAGCCACGCTAAATTAAGAGATTTCATATACAGTAATTGCAATACGTGTAGTATATGGAAGTGTGTTTCCGCCTCTGAATATAAAAAATGAAAAAGACAATTGCAACTTTGTATATCACAATTCTGACTTCTTTCTCACAGTTGCAAGGTTTTGATTTATTTATTTTTCTTTTCCTCAGAATTGTGTGTTATAAAGTTGGAATTGTGAGACATAAACTTATAAAAGTGTAAGAAAATGTAGTCTTGTAGGCTTGCGAATTTAAACAGTATCTTGAAATTCTGATATAAAAAAAAACAGAAATGTAAGATAAAAAATTAGCGGGTTATTTATTTATATTTATTTATGTTCTATAAGGCATTAATATTCATTATATATATATATATATATACATACATATATAGTAAGTGCCTGTTCTATTGTAAATCCTTTTGTATTTGATGATGTGAAATTCAAATACATTTCCAAATTATTAATTGAAATAATTTACCAAAATTT
>JAHKKF010519413.1:1174-24907 GCA_019740295.1 Labeo calbasu | reverse complement strand
TGTCATGATATAAATTGTTGCTGTGGTATAAAATTACTATACCATAAAATAAGATTTGGCTTTATCCTTTAAGCTAACTTACCAATATAGCAAAGACCTCTACATACCTGTAGGTTCAGCAGTTGTTCACCATAATCCTGTGAAGGGGCACTGGCATGTGATTAATATTACTTTATTTATTTTTATTTTTTATTAAAGGGGGAATGAAATGCTTTGTTTTAATCGATAAAATAACTATGGTCTCCATTTGGATGATCTATTATTCAATTATTTTCCTGTTGTTCTATGTTTTTTTCGTAGTATGGGTTCAGTAGAAATATTGTGATATTTTAGTCAGGTATTATATCGAAGTCAAAATTTTGGTATCGTGACAACACTTGCAAAAAATATTCTCGTAGCTTCATAAAATTATGGGTGAACCACTGATGTCACATTATAACTACGTCCTTACTACGTTTCTGTGCTAAAACCTTGCTGTCTATGGAGGGTTTCATTTTAAAAAATACCTTAATTTATGTTCTGAAAATCTTACACGTTTGAAACGACATGAGGGTGGGTAATTAATGACATTGAATTTGAATTTTCATATTCCTTTAGACATACAATAAAACAAAAAATAGACGACACAAATCATGCTTGTAAATCGAAACGTATATCTTGTAAAACCATATCAGAACAATAGAGGACACACAACAAGTACAAACCATCTCTGCCGCTGAGAGGTTGGGGGTGGCATTTAGGGAGAAAGGAGAGATGAAGATAATTTAATTATTCAGGATAACGGTTTACAAACACATAAGTGCACTTAGAGAGTCCAATAATCTCATCACAGGTACGATGTCCTCAGAAATGAAAACTTTCATAATCCTCTGGATTATTAATATCGGAATTAAAAGCGGTCTATAATAGAGTGGGGTGACTGCTGCCAGCCAAATACTGCATCCTTTGATCTATTAATATTGTCTGCCAATCATGTTGGCTGCTTCTGCTGTTTACATGTTTATGACATATCACTAAGAGCGTTTCTCTTTCCTGTATCAAGAATTCTGTCATAATCCTACTTCAAAGCATGTGAGCAACAGGTTCAAAATTATTTACACTCATTTTTAGCATTCAAATTTGCACACTGCGTCAAAACCAAAATTAAAACTTCATGATACATACACGTGGTACTGTGGTTCAATCCTATGATGTTTAGTACTTGCATGGTTCCACAAAAATAAAACAGATTTAACTAAATGTGCTCACCTGCATCTCATCCAGTTTGGACTGGATGTCTGGGGTGAAGACAGCAGGTCCACAAATGAACGGATCAAATGGTTCTGCTCCAAACAGGTCGATATCTACAGCACAACCAGACAAACTAGTAAATCATTTGTCATTTAGCACCCTATTGAATGTGCAATAGTTCATGGATCACCTCTTGCACAGTTTAAAACTTTACAATTATATTTACATATACAAATATAAACTCATATTATATAATTACTATATATACACAAAAGCAAATTATTAGTGAAATTCACAGCGGCGTACTAACAAATGTCTCCATCCCACATCTATACTCTGGCTTCATTTGTTTTCAGCTCAAATGGACCCTTTTATGGAGAAGCATATTATATTAGCAATTATAGATTTTGCCCTAAGGTGCTTGAAAATGTAACACATTCATCTAAGTGAGACCGCAGAAATAAAGAGCCCCCACCTCTGTCTTTTTTTGGAGGCAGGTGAGGAGATGAGATGCCGTTGCAGTTCAGTCGTCTTGTTACTGGAGATTCGGGGGTGAATGGAACCATATCGAATATGTCAGTAGAGGGCGCTCTAGTTTGTATGCTTCCAGCCTAATAATGTGGATATAAGAGTAAAACGTGTTAAATGCGTCAAAACCAGTCCAAATTCAAGATCAGACTCTTTCCATGTGCTAAACATTTAACTGTAAACCCGATGTACACATATTATCACAATGTTTTTTTTCCTTTTAAGTAAGAACAAGGCTGAAGCAGTGGTGCTCAAAAACTGTGGAGATTTCCCTAGCTATGAAATCTTGTTGATTTTCACCATTTAAATGTACCGCATTGATGACAGGCGTGAAAATAAATGTTACCCCGGACCACAAAACCAGTCGTAAGTGTCAGTTTTTCGAAATTGAGATTTATACATCACCTGAAAGCTTAAAGAATAATTGATTTTTCAATCAATTGATGTATGGTTTGTTAGGATACGACCATGTTTGGCCGAGATACAACTATTGATTATATACTAATCAAAAAGTTAATGGATAACAAAATATCTTAATGGAACTTGAACTTTACTTAATATTCTAATGATTTTTGGCTTAAAAGAAAAATCGATCATTTTGACCCATGCAATGTATTTTTGGCTATTGCTACAAATATACCCGTGCGACTTAAGGTTTTGTGGTCCAGGGTCACAAATGAGGTTTGTTTTAGTTTCTTCTTAAATGATGATAGAACTTTCATTCTGGGGTGAACCAATTCTTTAAGTATGGCGTACAAACAACATTATCCAAGACGTGCCAGAAACAAATGGGTGAGGAAACAATTTGTCTTCAATTATGATCGGTTATCAGCTGAACTTGGAACGAAGACTGAATAATGAAAACAAATACGGACTACTTTTACTGTAATTTGATGTGCTTTTCAGAGCTTTACAGTTAAAATCGCCATCTTGTGTTTCACGAATGAAAACACTTCAGGTTTGGAGAAATATGAAGGTGAGTCAGTGTAAACAACCTTTAAAAATTATTATTTTAGCCCTTTTCTTTTTATATTGCATCTGCAAAGCAGTACTACTTATTAATTTACTTTATATGTAATGTTTCTTTTTATTCTTTGCAACACATAAATGAACATAACACAACAGAATAATGTAGGCCTACTTATAAAATGTTACATACAAACAATTTTTTGTCATTCAAAACGATTTACTTCTAGTATTATAAGAAGTTTCTGTAGCTGTGGCTTACTGCTTATTTAATTTTAAGTATTAGTATTTGTATTATCTAATATCTAATATGGAAAGTTTTTGACTTTAAAAAGAGGTGTCACCAAAAAATTCAGAACCAATGAGTAGACAATAGTTCACCCATGGTTTGGTCTACTATATACACTACCAGTCAAAAGTTTTTTTTAAATGTTTTTAAAATAAGTCTGCTCACCAAGCCTGCATTTATTTGATCCAAAGTGCAGCAAAAACAGTAAAATTTTGAAGTATTTTTACTATTTAAAATAACTGTTTTCTATTTGAATATATTTTAAAATGTAATTTATTCCTGTGATTTCAAAGCATCATATGATCCTTCAGAAATCATTCTAATGCTGCTCCAAAACAGAATATTTGCAGGTTTCCTTAATGTTTAAATGTCTCATCACTTTTGATCAATTTAAAGCATCCTTGCTAAATAAAAGTAGTAATTTCTAAAATTTCTTTGAATGGTATAGTGTACAATGTTACAAAAGTTTTTTTTATTTTTAGATAAATGCTGATCTTTGGATCTTTCTATACATCAAAGAATCCTAAAAAAAATGTACTCAACTGTTTTAAATATTGATAATAATAATGAAAAAAAATCTCTTAAACAGCAAATCAGCATATTACAATGATTTCTGAAGGATTATGTGACACTAAAGTCTGAAGTAATGATGCTGAAAATTTTACTTTGATCACAGGAACAGGAAAAAATTATTCAAACAGAAAGAAGTTTTTTTAAAATAGTAGAAATATTTCACAATATTACTGCTTTTGCTGTATTTTGGATCAAATAAAAAACATAAAAAAAACATTAAAAATGTAAAAATCAAAAACTTTTGACTGGTAGTCTACTTTCAGAAGATTAAATAATATATTGCATGATTCATACGGACCAGTTTTATTATGGTGCTTTTTGTCTTTTTCTTTGTTCTCATTTACTGTCATAGTATGGAAAGTGCAGTCTGGACATTCTGCAAAACAACTCCTTTTTTTGTTTCATGGAAGAAAAAGGCCCTGCAGGTTTGGAAACACATTGGGGTAAGTAAATGACAACAAAATTTTCATTTTGGGCTGCACTATCCCTTGTTTGAAGCAGGAAAATTTGTAATTGAATCACATGCAAAGTGCACTGTGTTATTTTTTGTGTACGAGACATTTACACGAGGTCGTGGCACGATGTAACCACTTGTGGGCTGTGAGTGGGTGGGCTTAGCAGGAGGCGGGGTGAGCAAGCTTGCTGATTGGCTGGAATCGGGTGAGCTGACAGGCGTTAGAGTGACAGAGGAGATCTCTAGGCTGGACAGTGATGTGACATCATCACCACACCAGGACAAGGCAGACGGCTTCTGCAAAATGTACGGCTCATTAGAGACATTAACATGCAGGTGCTGAAAAAGGGCACTGGGGGTTGGGAATAGAGACAGAGAGAGACAAAAAGAGATTGGAATGGAAAAAAAGGGAAAAACAAATGGCGGGGTAGATAGAAGAGAAAAACAAACACATTTTGATGAACTGAAAGAGAGCAGAATCATTGAGATTGGCAGGAAACAGCAGCATTCGACTGGAATGATAAGCAAGTCTAATTTCCTACAAAACGTACTGGCGAGCAGCGAGAATCCATCAGCTGATCCTCCAGCTCCTTAAGCTTCTTCTTCAGTTTTGAGTTCTCCATCTCCAAATCCTGGATCTTCAATTAACATAAGCACATTGCACAAAAAGATTCACATTTCATTTGTCAATCACATGAAAACAGTCTTTGGGATACGGGACGCCCCCGCAGCCTGCTCACGGGATTATGAGCCAGTGAAATTCTGGTTACATTTGCCTATCTATACTCGTATTTACACTTCAAAGGAAGCTGCATTTTAAGTGACATACAGTATAAATTATGAGAAGGAGCATTTATGCAGACATTGTAATGCGGGATACAGTAATTGTATTTACGCTGGAATCAGAATCGGGGGAGAGCTAAATCTCTGATTCTTCAGCACGGCCGTCAGAAAAGACTGAAAGCTGCAAAGTTTGTAGACAGGATTATTTAATGGGACCGTGCACCAAAAAGGAAAATTCTGTCATTAATTATTCACCCTCATGTCGTTCCAAACCCATAAGTCCTTCGTTCATCTTCGGAACACAAATTGGGAAATTTCTGATGAAATTTAAGAGCTTTCTGACCCTGCAAAGAACTACTATGTTCATGGACTATTTTATCATTGTCCTTCCTACCTTTCTGGGCCCTGAACGTGTCAGATGCGTTGCTGTCTATGCAGGGTCAGAAAGCTCTCGGATTTAAACAAAAATATCTTAATTTGCGTTGCGAAGATGAACGAAGGTCTTACAGGTTTGACATTAGGGTGAGTAATTATGACAGAATTTAACGTTTTGGGTGAACTATGCCTTTAAATTGATTAACTTTGAGATATTTATCCTAAGAAAGTGATAACTGTTGGTATGGGCCTGCACATGTAAGTTGTACTTTTTATATTTTTAGTATTCACTAATGCCATGCGGATTCACAGACTGACATTAGGAAAGTTTGTAGTACGCAAGACTAATTCTCGTTAGATGAAAACTATTTATTGACAACAACCCAAATAAGTTTCTTCATCTTTTTAAATCCTTGTGCGCACCAGTCTACAAAAAGTTTGTTCCCCATATCTCCCCAAGCATTTTACTTATTTTTTCCCCCCTGTTCTGTACAAATCAGTGCAAAACATCCGCAAGCTTTCCTCCATGTTGTTGTTTGCTGACATGCTTCCAAGAATCAACTCTCAAATTGATGGGTGTTTCTTCAACTGCAGGCACTTTTATGTCTCAAGGGTTGATTTTTATGAAAAACTAACCGCTTTTAACTTGAAGATGATATTAAAACAGTCTTGGAAACTTTCATCATTTACTTTTGTTGCTTTTTAAATAACTTTTGTCTTAGACCAACATTCAAACTTAACCTATTAAAATCCCTAATAGGAAAATGAATTACTAAATGTGAATTATTTTATTAAAAGTTAAATACACAATAACAATTTCAATATTTATTATGTACGAATTGCATTTTAAAAAGACCTACAATTGTAATCAAACAAAAATATTGCCTATAACGTTGTGTACTTGGTTAACAGAGAGAGCAGGGTTAGTTTATTAAAAAATGAAAATTCTGTCATTAATTACTCACTCTCATGTCGTTCCAAACCTGTAAAACCTTCGTTCATCTTCAGAACACAAATTAAGATATTTTTGATGAAATCCAACAGCTTTCTGATCCTGCATAGAGCGCAACACAACTGACATGTTCAAAGCCCAGTAAGTTAATAAAGAAATTACTAAAATAGTCCATGTGACATCAGTGGATCAACCGTAATAGAAGCTACGAGAATACTTTTTGTGCACAAAGAAAACAAAAATAACAACTTTATTTAACAATTTCTTCTCTTCCTTGTCAGTTTTTGATGCGCGTTCACAAGAGTATCACAACATGCAGGGTCAGAAAGCTCTCTGACTTCAAAGACAAACCAAAAAGGTCTTACGGGTCTGAAATGACATGAGGGTGAGTAATTAATGACAGAATTTTAATTTTTGGGTTCATGTCTTTCTTTCTTCAGTCGTAAAGAAATTATGTTTTTTGAGGAAAACATTTCTGCATTTTTCTCCATATAATGAACTGATATGGTGCCCCGAATTTGAACTTCCAAAATGCAGTTTAAATGCGACTTCAAACGATCCGGTTGTAAACGATTCCAGCTGAAGAAGAAGGGTCTTATCTAGCAAAACGATCTGTTATTTTCATTTTAAAAAAATACAGTTTAAATACTTTTTAATCTCAAACGCTCATCTTGTCTTGCTCTCCTTGAACTCTGTGTATTCTGCCTCAAGACAGTTAGAGTCTAAAAACTCCAATCGTATTTTCTCCCTCAGCTTCAAAAATTATTTCAAAATCATCACTATAGAAGTTCAGACCCAGTCTTTGCAAAGTGAACATGCAAAGATGATCAAACACCCCTAACAAAAAAAGGTAAAACAGCGATACAGGACGATGTCAAAGTTGAGGGAGAACATGAACTGGAACAAAAACAGTCCAGGCAGAGTAGGACAAGACGAGCGTTTGGCATTAAAAAATATATAAATTGTATTATTTTATTAAAATAACTGATCGTTACGCTAGATAAGACCCTTCTTTCTCTGCTGAGATCGTTTACAATTGCATTTGGGATCGATTGAAGCTGCATTTAAACTACATTTTCGAAGCTCAAAATCGGGGCACCATATCAGTCCATTATATGGAGATAAATGATGAAATGTCTTCCTCAAAAAAACACAATTTCTTTACGACTGAAGAAAGAAAGACATGAACATCTTGGATGGCATGGGGGTGAGTAAATTATTTGTAAATTGTTGTTCTGGAAGTGGACTTCTCCTTTAAATAATGTTAAATATCAAAGAATATTTTTATTATAATTTAGTCAAATTATGTAAAAAGTTTTAAAATATGTAACTGTGTGTCTTCAGGATTCATACTGTATAATTCTAGCTGTTTAATAACCTTAGCAATATAAAACCAAAAGTGCCAATAGTTGAAAAATTACACTGGTATGTGTTTAAGAATGTATTCTGGGCTCATATCTATATCTCAAACGCATGAGCAATATTCCAAGAACATAATCTTACTCGTTTCTGAAGGTTTCCAATCTGTTTTCTTGTCTCTACATCTTTCCCACCAGACTCTAGGAACTTTTTGTAGGCAAGATCAAAGGCTTGTCCAATAGCGAGAGTGATTTCCTCCGCCTGTGTGAGATTTGCACACACTGCAATCATTAAGCAAACCAGATTTCTGCGTATGTTACTTTTGTTAGATATTACAAGCTTATTTACTTACACATTTTTCACTGTCAAACACGTAACACAGATGTGTCTTTGTCTCGGGTTCTGTGCAGATAAAGGTGAAGATTCTTTTATCTGTTTTGTCGTCTGCACAGAAGGACATTCTGTGAAGTTGGCAGTTATGCTGCATCTCCTGGAACAGGAAGGAGAGTTGAACTGAGATGAAAAGCTCACTGGTATGACTGACCTATTTTGAAGCAAAAGGCAACAAATCGAAAACAGCCCAGAGGAAAAATTAATTGCTCAGAGGTTTATATTTTTAAGTCTCTTTATAGCCTGGGAGAATTAACTGTTCTCATTTAAATTTAATTAATTAAATGTGTTAACTTTTTTCAGAAGTTTCTGCAATATTAACAGGAAATGACAGATACAGTTTTGTACATGATACATTGATACATTGCTTTAAAAAGTGGTATGCATCACAAATTGTTATGAACTCATTAAACAGAACTGAGGCTGCAATAACTTTTGCTGACCGATTCATTTAATACGACCTAAAGTAACATGTTGTTTTGAAGGAAAGGTTTACCCAAAAATGAGAAATTGCTGGAAAATGTACTCACCCTCAGGCCATGCGAAATGTAGATGAGTTTGTTTCTTCATCATAACAGATTTGGAGGAATTTAGCATTAAATCACTTGCTCACCAGTGGATCCTCTGAAGTTAATGGGTGCCATCAGAATGAGAGCCCAACAACATCACAATAATCCACAAGTATCCACATGACTTCAGTCCATTAATTAATGTCTTGTGAACTGAAAAGCTATGTGTTTGTAATAAACTAATTAATCATTAAGGCATTTTTAAGTTTTACAAGTGATGGACTCTTTCACTGAAAGTGTTACTATGGATCACAGACACATAATTTGGCCAGAAGCGATGGTTTAAAGTTAAAACGTCTTCATGATGGATTTGTTTATTACAAACATGCAGCTTTTTACTTCATCAGATGTTAATTGATGTACTGGAGTCATGTGGATTACTTGTGCATTATTGATTGTTGTGATTGGACTCTCATTCTGACGGCACCCATTAGAGAGCATTCATTAGTGAGCAAATGCTAAATTTCTCTCAATGTGTTCCAATGAAGAAACAAACTCATCTACATTTTGAAAAGCCTAAGGGTGAGTACATTTTTCATCAATTTTTGGATGAAATACTACCTTAATAAAGCAAAATTGCAGATGTTTGTCAATGTATGTTTATCAAAACCGGAGACACGCATTTTCTTTTGTGATTTTGCTGAAATGAAAAGCAATAGACTAAAGCATTTGTCTGTGTGTAGTTCTGTGCACAAGAACATTACGTTGTTGCCTTCAGCCACTGATAACAAGCTATCATCAAAACATTCAAAATATCACATTCCAGCTCTGGACTGCCACCCATTTTACGAACACAAACAAAATGAAAGCCCTGTTTGACAACTGTAGATGCTGAGTTGAGCATTATCAAGATCTGATGGCGATATATTGTATCACTCAGCACCGTCAGAGAAACTTATGGCTATGTTAACTGGTTACAGTTATATATATATATATATATAAATACATAATATACAGTAAGGTCAAAACAACACCTCTTTCAGAATCTGTTTTTGTTTATTTAGTACTGACCTGAAAAAGACATTTCACATAAAAGATGTTTACATATAGTCCACAAGAGAAAATAATAGTTGAATTAATAAAAATGACTCCGTTCAAAAGTTTACATACGCTTAATTCTTAATACTGTGATCTTATCAGCATTTTTTGTATTTTAACCCTTTCCAACAATGACTGTATGATTTTGAGATCCAACTTTTCACACTGAGGACAACTGAGGGACGTATATGCAACTATTACAGAAGATTCAAACGCTCACTGATGCTTTTTAGAAGGAAAAACAATTCATTAAGACCCGGAGGAGATGTACACTTTTTGCTTAATTTGCCTAAATATCATATTTTTTCATTTAGTGCTGCCCTTCAGAGGCTGCAGAAGATAGTTACATGTTTCCCAGAAGACAAAATAAATTAAGTTTACCCTGATCTTCAAATTCCAAAAGTTTTCACCCTCCAGCTCTTAATGCATTGTTTTTCCTTCTGGAGCATCAGTGAATGTTTGAACCTTCTGTAATAGTTACATATGAGTCCCTCAGTTGTCCTCAGAGTAAAAAAAAGATGGATCTCAAAATCAAAATCTCAAAATCTTTTATGTGAAATATCTTATGTCAATATTAATTAACAAAAACATGCATTTTGTTTGATCCCTCTTATTTTGGTAAAATAATAACAAAAGAGGGATGTAAACTTTTGACCTCAACTGTATACTGAATAAATACATATAAAAATAATGGTGACTTGACTACAGTATTTATACTAACCTAGTACATTTATTTTCACTTGGATGTATGAATGACCCCCTCATCTATAAATTATATTTCATAACAATCAATTTTGTTATACATAGTTCTCAATGGCCCATTTCTGGTCTCCATTTACTGTTTAATTTGAGAGAAAATCCGACAGCATCCAATAAAAGAATCCTTGACATGGACAAACACAATGTGCATTTGAAAGGGACACGTTTAATTTTAAATGAGGTTTATGAATTGTAAAAGATGATTAATACAGTATATTGATGGCAAAGTGTTTGTTTCACAGCTGACGTGATTCATGCATTCACTCTGTGTGTCTTCTCACTCATTCAAACTGACAAGCGTTATGGCATAAACTCAATGAAGTCTAAGGAGGGGTACCGCAATGAAATTTCAAACACGATCGCAAATTCACTTAGGTTAAGTCTTTCCCCATTGAGCATTAAATGCCCAGAAGCAATCCTGATGCCCAGAAGCGATCGCCCTTGGTTATTACTGATTTCCTGTGCTAGTGCAGATACTGCGAGTCTATCTACAACAACATCTCACGTTACACATGACAACAGAAACCATTTCTTATGTGAGAAGATTCTGCTATTAAACAACTTTTGCTTTTGAAATGGAAAATATTTTGTGTATATGTTCTGTATTCTTAACAAGTAAGTTTTCCACAGTATATTAGCTTTTTAATTGTTTGGGTCTACGTGTCATTGTAGTAATGCGAAGAAAAAGAAGAAATTCTTAACAAAGGCTAATTTATAATTAATAATACAAAAAGATTTTTTTTGAAGAAACATCTGAGAGATCTTATTTATGATTTTTCTAACAACTGCTGTTCACAAACTTTGGCTATCTTTTCAGATCCTGACAGAGCTATTCTGTTTTAAACAAACACATCTAATTGCATTTATCAAGTGCTAATTGGTTGCTAATCAGTTCAATTATTTTAGTATCGGAATGAAATAATTCTGTCAGTTGTGCTAACGGCACTTAATTGGCATGACATTAAACAGTAAATGTTTGAAAGATAAGATAGCACGTTTAATTTTCTGCTAAATTGCATTTCATTGTTCTGTCAGAGCAGGTGTGAGGATGGGAATGGGTAGTTCATGGGGCTGAATAAATTACTGTGACTTTTCAAGTCTAAATTAGGGTTGCCATGCATGAAATCACATCAACTATGTGGTTTTATCTTTATTCATAAAGCGCTTCCTGTGACTGTAGACTTAAGAAAACCTACCTTGGTTTTAGGATCCAATATCTTCACACCATATATAGAGATCTGAAGCTCTACTTTAGGAGTTTTCTGCCCCTCTGACTTCTTGATGTGCCTTTGAAACTGAGGAAGTAAAAGTGATTCATCACATGCTGTGCAAGTACATACTATCAAGGGAGAAGCAGACAGAGCCAGAGGTGTTCACCATTTTTTAAAGGCTGCTGGAGAGCAGTAGAGCATCAGGTGAAATGAGGTGCTCAAAAATGTCTCTAGAGCAATGCACTGGCCTGCAGAAAGTCCAAAGCTGGACGTAAATTGGCTGCAAGAAATATCGCCCAGGAAAAGGACATTTTTATTGTGCCCTTAATCTGTCCCCTAAAAATCCCAACGTGAATGAGTAACAGCTTTATTTCAGTCTCATAAACAGTTTTAGTTATAAGCAGAGTCTTGTGTATTGACTGTTTGGTCCGGTTATTAAACATCAACACAGATGTTTCAAAACAATATATTTTCTAAAGGAAATGTGAGAGGAGTTTTCCAATGTTAGGCGTTGCTATGTGGTTGCTGGGGCCATGCAACGTGGTTCATCAGCTGAAAAGACGCATATTCTATGTACTATTCTAGACCTTAGACCACAAAACCAGTCATAAGGGTCAATTTTTTTGAAATTGAGATTTATACATTTCATTGATGTATGGTTTGTTAGGGTAGGACAATATTTGGCGGAGATACAACTATTTGAAAATCTGGATTCTGTGGGTGCCCAAAAAAAAAAAAAAAAAAAAAAAAAAAAATCAAATTTTTGAGGAAAATCGCTTTTATAGTTGTCCAAGTGAAGTTCTTAGCAATGCAGATTACTATTTAAAAATTACGTTTTTGATATATTTACGTTATGAAATTTACAATATATCTTTATGGAACATCATTTTTACGTAATATCCTAATGATTTTTGGCATAAAAGAAAAATTAATAATCTTGACTCATACAATGTATTGTTGGCTATTCCTACAAATATACTAGTGCTACTTATGACTGGTTTTGTGGTCCAGAGTCACATTTGTAGCATAAATAGTGTTTAAAATTAAATTGAACTTTAAATATCCGGATGATGCACTTAAAGGGATAGTTCACCCAAAAATTTCCCCATGATTTACTCACCCTCAAGCCACCCTAAGTGTATATGACTCTATTTTTAATAGAGATACATTAAAAAATCTTCTGGCTCTTCCAGGCTTTATAATAGCAGTGAATGGCTGTTGAGATTTTGAAGTCCAATAAAGTGCATCCATCATACAAAGTGCTCCACATGGTCCCGGGGTGTTAATAAAGGCCTTCTGAAGCAAATTAATGCGTTTGTGTGGAAAATATATCCATATTTAAAACTTTATAAACCGTAATCTCCAGCTTCTGCTAACTGTTACACACGTTCACAAGAGAGTGGCGTTCCAGCGCATGATGTAGGCATATTGTAAGCTACGATGAGAATATGCTAGTCTCATGAGTACCAAGTTTTGTTTACAGCAAAGGAAAACAAATCTCCTCTTGGCTTATATCAAAATCCCCCAACGTTTTTCTTTACAAATCCTCGTTTTGTACCTTTAATTTGTGACCAATAAATTTTGTTTTCTTTTGCTCTCCACCGCGTTTCCGCATTTGTCTCTTCTGCATCCTGCGTCATCCATTGAAATGCCACTCTCTCGTGTACGTGTGTATGACAGTTAGCAGAAGCTAGATATCACAGGTTATAAAGTTATAAATATGGATATTTTTCTTACACAAATGCATCGATTTGGTCCAGAAGGCCTTTATTAAAGGAGAAGTCCACTTCCGGAACAAAAATTGACAGATAATGTACTCACCCCTTGTCATCCAAGATGTTCATGTCTTTCTTTCTTCAGCCGTAAAGAAATTATGTTTTTTGAGGGAAACATTTCGGGATTTTTCTCCATATAATGGACTGATATGGTGCCCCAATTTTGAACATCCAAAATGCAGTTTAAATGCGTCTTCAAACAATCTCTAATGTGGTTGTAAATGATCCCAGCTGAGGAAGAAGGGTCTTATCTAGCGAAAAAAATAATACAATTTATATACTTTTTAATTGTCTCACTCTGTCTGAACTGTTTATTTCCGGTTCATGACAGTTAGGGTATGTCAAAAAATTCTCATGTTCTCAAAATCGTCTTATATCGCTGTTTTACCTTTTTTGTTAAGGGTGTTTGTTTCTTTGAATGTCTTGAGGCAGAATACACAGAGTTCAGGGAGAGCAAGACAAGACGAGCGTTTGAGATTAAAAAGTATTTAGATTTTAATTTTTTTTAAATAAAAATACCCAATCTTTTCACTAGATAAGACCTTCTTCCTCAGCTGGGATTGTTTACAACCGCATTTGGGATCGTTTGAAGCCACATTTAAACTGCATTTTGAAAGTTCAAAATCGTAGGTACCATATCAGTCTATTATATGGAAAAAAATGTTTAATGTTTAACTCAAAAAACATAATTTCTTTATGAACATCTTGGATGACAAGGGGGTGAGTACATTATCTGTCAATTTTTGTTCTGGAAGTAAACTTCTCCTATAACCCCCCAGAGCTGTGTGGATCACTTTTTATGATGGATGGATGCACTTTATTGGACTTCAAAATCTCAACAGCCATTCACTGCCATTGTAAAGCTTGGAAGAGCCAAGACATTTTTTCATATAACTCCGACTGTATTCATCTGAAATAACAATGTCATATACAGCTAGGATGGCTTGAGGTTTAGTAAAACAGAGTAATTTTCATATTTGGGTGAACTATCCCTTTAATTAACCGAAAAAACAAATGTAGAATGTTGCACACTTGTACTCAGCTGCATGATTAATACACTAAACGGTTGTGTACCTATACCAGCTTTTGCCTTGTGTTAACTGGCACTCACATAAAATTGAAATGCAGCTTGAGCCTGTTACATGAACTTTTGAGGTAAACTTGGCCTTTTAAAATGTTTGTATATTTACATTTAATTATCACAGCCGTTTCTGCCCCATAAACAGGCGAGAAGAACCGTGAGCATGTTTTATAGCCCATAAATGTTCAGAATAGTAAAGTGCTGTGGAAACACTACCTTCAGCTTCCTGACGGCCACACGAACCATGTCTGTCCCTTTGGGCTGCTCCACTTCTGTGATTCCCAAGAACTACATGAACACATAGTGGACACAAACCATAAACCTTTAATAGAACATTAGTAAATATATCAATATAATGTATTTTGTATGTAATGGTGCTTGGGCTGATAAGCATATGTGTGTGTGTATCATTTTGTACTGGCTGCTGGTGATAAAAACTATGATGAAGGTCAGAGAAAGGGAGTTTTGTACGCTCTCATAACACTCCCTCCATACACACACACTTACACACACTCTCAAGTGCATTTAGTACAACTTTAAACATCACTACATCCATCATAGCAACAGCTTCAGTGAAGCAGGCTATCTCTCACACACTTGCGCACACACATCTCACATCCCAAAGTCAAAGACGTGGTGCACACAGTGTGCATTTGCTGTATAGGACGGCCCACAGGGTGCCTGAGCATGTGTGAATGTCCCCCATTGCGTAGTAAATATAGTAGAAGCAGCGAAAACCACAGGAACAAATAAGAAATACATCTCAAACTGTACCTTTGCGTTATACACAACATGACTTCTCACCAAGGCTTCAGGTGTGTGCATGCTGGGTTTATCTGAATCAAAAGAGAGAAAAAGAAAAGGAATTTAGATGTAATGGCATACTGATATTTCCATTAATCAATCAATAAAAACCTGAAAATTTTCTACATTAAAATTACAGTTACCGACTTACAGGATTAGTTCACTTCCAGAATAAAAATTCTCACCCACATGTCATCCAAGATGTTCATGTCTTTCTTTCTTCAGTCGAAAAGAAATGAAGGTTTTTGAGGAAAACATTCCAGGATTTTTCTCCATATAGTGGACTTCAATGGTGGCCAGTGGGTTGAAGGTCCAAATTGCAGTTTCAGTGCTGCTTCAAAGGGCTCTACAAGATCTCAGACGAGGAATAAGGGTCTTATCTAGCGAAACGATCAACATTTAAAGGAACGCTCCGCTTTTTTTCAAAATAGGCTAACTTTCCAACTCCCCTAGAGTTAAACAGTTAAGTTTTACTGTTTTCGAATCAATTCAGCCGATCTCGGGGTCTGGCGGTAGCACTTTTAGCATAGCTTAGCATAGATCATTGACTCCGATTAGACCGTTAGCATCTCGCTCAAAAATGACCAAAGACTTTCGATATTTTTCCTATTTAAAACTTGACTCTTCTGTAGTTACATTGTGTACAAAGATGGACGAAAAATGAGAAGTTGTGATTTTCTAGGTCGATATGGCTAGGAACTATACTCCTATTCAGGCGTAATAATCAAGGAACTTTGCTGTCGTACCATGGGTGCGCAGGCGCAATGATACTCTGCATCTACACAAACTTAGTGCCGGTCACTTTCAGGCGCTGTGTAATATCATTGCGCCTGCTGCACCCATGGTATGGCAGCAAAGTTCCTTGATTATTACGTCGAAATGGGAGTATAGTTCCTAGACACATCAGCCTAGAAAATCGCATCTTAGTGCACGATGTAACTACAGAAGAGTCAAATTTTAAATAGGAAAAATATTGTCATTATATATGGACATTTTTGAGCGAGATGCTAATGGTCTAAACAGATTAAATGATCTATGCTAAGCTATGCTAAAAGTGCTACATCCAGACCGGGAAATCGGCTGAATGGATTCGAAAACTGTAAAACTCAACTGTTTAACTCAAGGGGAGCTGGACAATGAGCCTATTTTCAAAAAAAGTGGAGTGTTCCTTTAAAAAAAAAATATATATATATATATATGTATATATATATATATATATATATATATATATATATTATATACCTTTAACCACAAATGCTTGTCTCGCACTAGCTCAAATGCAAACATTACATAATCATGCATGTGTGACACAGGCAGAAGAACCGAACCAGCGTCAAACGCCCTTTTCCTAAAAAATTATAAAACAACGATGTTGGATGATTTTGAAGTTGGAGTAGAAGCGAAGTACACAGACAAAGAACTTAATGCACATGACTTTTCCAACGTGATTATGCAATGTGTGAAGATGCTAGACCTAGTGCAAGATGAGCATTTGTGGTTAAATGAGCTGGGAACGTGTAGAGGCCTTTGAAGCTGCATTGAAACTGCAGTTTGGACCTTCAACCAGCTGAGCACCATTGAAGTCCACTATACGGAGAAAAATTCTGGAATGTTTTCCTCAAAAACCTTAACTTCTTTTTGACTGAAGAAAGAAAGACATGAACATCTTATAAAAATTATCAGGAAATTTTTATAAAGTAAACTAACCCTTGTCACAATGTAATACAGGCTTTGCATTTACAGTTAATAATATTTAATAATACTTATTTACATTATTTATCTGTTAATAATTTATAATTTGCATGCATTTACGTTTATGCTACTCAATGTAATTAAAAAGTCAGTGTCAGCGTATGTTTTCTGTGCTGCATTGCTGTGCAAATATGTCCCTTAGTCATTCAATGTTTCATTTGTTACATTTTTTTGTGGTTGTCCTGAACTTTTATACACCAAAAAGGCAGCATAAATGTACTGTAGTTACACAAGAATCAAAATCACTGGAACCTTTAAAGTTGATTATTGATTCTCCTGCATCTCTACCTCAGAGACCCCTTAAAAACTCTCAACATCAACACAGGTCTGCTGTCTTTTCCTCCCCTGATTTCAGTGCTTTAAACTTTAACACACACACCAAAGGCTCAAACACAAAGAAAGCTATTCTGTTTATCTTTCTAAGCATTTCTTTCTAAGCAAGGTGTGTAGTGTGAGAATGATAACACTGTGATGCAGTACTTGAGATCACAGCAATGCACGGTGTGAATAAATTAAACTGATTACACTTGATTTTATTTATGCCGCTGTTGTTGCATTTGTTGTCACTTTCAATTATTTTTCATGCAGTGATTAATCAGACCCCATCTTTTAATTAAATGTGTTCTTGTGGTTGTCACTGTTATTGTGGTTTGTGTGTTAAATGTTGAGGACCAAGCGCATCTCGTTTAATTAGACCAAGGGTTTTTAAACTTGTCAGAGAGTTCAGGGACCCGTGGTGGCTACAAGGGCACACTAGGGGTTTCATTGAAAAGGTTAGAATAACTAGTGTAGTAAATGGTTACATTTTCCAAATTATTACATCATAATACTAAATGAAATTTTCTTTTACCTCTTTCAAAACATTGGTCAGTAATCAGTAGGTAATAGGGCTATAACAGTACACGTTTTGAGAGACCTCTATAGCAAAAGATATAACCGGTGACCCCAAGTTTAGAATCGGATCGCTCTGACTATTGGACTTTAACCAGTCGAAAAACATTTCAGTTCAGCATGCATGTGTACCAAATGAATGCAGTGCTGGTTTAATCATTGCACATGTGGAAAATTGTTGTCTCCTGAACTCTTCTTTAAACTCAGAGTATCCCTCTGGAATGTTTTTAACATAAACTTGTGTGTATTTGACAGTTTAAGCGCAATAAGACATGAAAGAACATATGCCGTGTGACAGCCGCTTCCTGTGCACATGCTTTTGATGTGTGCTTAGAAAACTGTATATCAGAAGTTTAATATGGTTTAAAACGCATGATTTCAGCACGATAGACATGATAATCAAAACCAAACAGATGTTTTTTTGCAGAATATCTAAGCTGTAAAGGTACAGTCCTATTCTGGAAAAGGGGGCAGGGAGCAGCAGCTCATTTGCATTTAAAGAGACATGCACAAAAAAATGTGAGGTATTTTGAGTTAAAACTTTACAGGCACATTCTGGGGACACCTGAGACTTACATAATATCTTGAAAATTTGGCATAATAGGTGTCCTGTAAATAAAATGTAACTCAAAGTTTTTGTTCCTGTTTTATTTATATCGCTGTCACAGCTTGCAGATGATCACTATAACAAAAACAAAACTTGCTTGTGACTCTTTAACTCCACCTGCCTTGCCTTCAAGAGACTGTTTTTGGAGAAAAGCGGTACAGTTGCATCTGTCTTTTATAAATCTGATAAAACTAAAGACTCTTTGGAGTTTTGAAGGATGCAATATGTACTGTGCAATACTGATTAAGTATAAGATTGGCAGGAGTTTGTGTGTTATGTCCGCTTTAATGTTGTGGACGCATCTAAAAAAAAAAAAGAAGGACACAGAGTGGGCTCAAAAGTATGGAAGTCCATTTTCGCCACTGAATAAAAAAATAAAAAAGGTAATTGCAACTTTTTATCTCACAATTCTATTTTTTTTGTAATTGTGAGTTTACATCTCATAATTCAGATTTTTTTTCACTGAATTGCGAGCTATAAACTAACAAATTTAACTTTTTCCTCAGAACTATGTGATATAAACTCACAATTGCGAGTTATAAAGTCAGAACTGTGAGACAAACTCACAGTTCTGGGAAAAAAGTCAGAATTGTGATATAAAGTCACAATTCTGACTTTTTTTCTCAAAATTAAGATATAAACTTGCAATTACGAGTTATAAAGTCTAAATTGAGAGATATAAACTCGCAAATCAGACTTTTTTCTTAGAATTGCATGATATAAACTTGCAGGACAAATTCACAATTCTGAAAAAAAAAAACCCTCGCAATCTCAGAAATAAAGTCAGACTTGCAATTTTTACTTTTTTTTTTTTTTTAAATCAGAGTTGCGTTTTTATTTTGCAATTGCACGCAATTGGGAGTTTATATCTCTTGGGAGCTATACAGACTCACAATTGTGAGAACAGTCTTTTTTCCCCCTCTAAATTTATAACTCGCAATTACAAGTCAGAATTGCATTTTTATCTCGTATTTGGACTTTATTTCTCACAACTTTGAGTTTATATCACCCAATTCTGACTTTACAACTTGCAGTTGCAAGTTTACACTCTTAAAATAAAAAAAGTGCTTCAAAAGGTTCTTCAAGCGATGCCATAGAAGAATCATTTTTGGCTCCACAAAGAATCATTCAGTCGAAGGTTCTTTAAATAACCATTTCTTGTTTACCTTTTTATAATCTAAAGAACCTTATTTACCACAAAGAACCTTTTGTGAGACAGAAAGGTTTTTCAGATGTTAAAGGTTTTTTATGGAACCATTTAGACAAAAAGGTTCTTCTATGCCATCATGAAGCACCTTTATTTTTAAGAGTGTATATATCACACAATTCTGACTTTATAACTCGCATATGTGAGTTTATATCTCCCAATTCTGAGGAAAAATTTCAGAATTGTGAGTTTGTATCGCAAAAATTTTTTTAAAATTTGACTAAAAAGTCACAATAACTTTTTTCAGGCTTCCATACAAACGTGCATAATCCAAGTTGTCCTAAAAATAAGACATGCCTTATAATAGGCACTTCAAACTACTGTAACTCATAAGCCTACAGTTTAAAGCGGTCTGCCCTCTTGTCGGAAGCATTTGCTGTTTAATGCTTTTCAGACTCGATTACCTCAGCACATAACTTTTATGGTTTATTTTTATATTCTTGTCTGTAAGTGTTGCATAAAGGCTCATCCTGACAGAAAGCAATTCTCTTTAAACCTTCACAAACTTCAGTAAAGGAGTGCTGGTGCGTGCATGCGCATCAAAAAGTGGCAGCATAATAGAATAGGAGCACAGTAATTATGACTAAAATATACATTTTGTCCAAAATGAAATCCAGAAAGTGAAAGCACATCAAATCTTTATCCTCATTATACAACAGCACCTCAAACAGTGTGCCGTTTAATTAAACGGAATCATCGTATTTGGAGGCCAATGTCATCAAAATGTCTAAAAGTTCTTGGTTAGAGTGGTTAAACAACATCTTAAATTGAATTCGCATGGTGTGCTGGGTCTCGTGGAAGCAAGATTGGACCAGAAAATGAAATAATGTGAGCTTAGTATAGTTCTGTCATTTTTTGCTGTCACATGTCCTCGCAAGTTATAAGCTGCTTACAAATTCCTGAAAGGGTCCTCCTGGCACTTCGAGGACCTCTGCGAATGCCTATTCTACTTTCAGGGCGGGACGACCCTGATCAGACAGAACCTTTTTTTCCTAGCGACTGACTGACATGCTGTGCTTTATTTCCTATTGCATGTGTAGGTGTTGATGAAGAGCTCCTCATTGTTCTTTTTTTCCTCCCTTGAGCTGTAGGTGAAATTGCGGGTTGATGAATTGGCAAAAGGAGACCTCTATGGTCAATGCACGCTGCCGTGATGTAGACCTGACTCAGCAGGTCACGGCTTTAAAAAAATGAAGAGAAACTGAAAAAACAGTGGGAGAGAAAGAGAGGGAGGCAGAATGAAAGATTAAGGGACGAAGAAGGAGACCAAGAGAGACAGCAAGTAAGAGAGATGGCCCTTAGAGTATAAAAACTGCGATGCCGACAAAAACCCAATAATATAATGAAGCTGACAAGCCGTCCAATCCTGTGCCAAAGAGGAGACATCTCTCTCACAGTTTATTTGACACCTTTATAACACAGGCTCTTCAGCATTCACCACCACGCAGGTGTACACACACATACTTTAATCAGCTGAACTCTCATACTGCACACCAATTAATGCTCGACACAGAGGGCGCGAGTGCTTAGATATTCCCTGCTGTGGTAATGTCATGAGGACACTGGAAAAGCTTAACTTATAGTTTGGGTGGCACAAATGTCTTTAGACGAACCTACATTTTAACAGTTTCTCAAGAAAATGGCAGTGCTTGCCTGTGCAAAACTTACTAGCAGAGCTGACAATTTTCCCATTATAATGGTTGCGAACTGTAAGGAATGAAACAATTCTGGTTCTGATTTTAATTGTTCTCTACAGTTCCAACTCTTATTTGGTTCTATATACACTTAGTTCACCCAAAAACGAAAATTTTCTTGTTAATTACTCACCCTCATGTCATTTCCAGCTTGTAAAACCTTTGTTCATCTTCAGAAAAAAAATTAAGGGGTCAATATCACTGTAGGGTGCTTTTTGGTGTCCTGTACATAAATAAGACATTTGCCGTAATAACATGATAACATAAAAATGACTATGAAAAGGTGTGTTATATTAGTCTAAGATATATTAGTCTAACGTAAAAACATAAAAAATAAGAGTTTGTCCATGTCCCTTTAATGGTTGTCCACCCTGTCATATTGGGGAATCTGCCACTTTAGTGACATCAGGACAACAGATTTTTTGTCTCTTCAGTGGCGGGACTTTCAGCGGCTGAGATGAGCAAGTTGGTGACTTTTAAACTGACAAATTTTTTTCGTATGAGTTTGCTTACTTGCTTTTCCTGAGCTTAACACGTCCACCCTGTCGGCATAAAATATGCCAGAAATAATTAGGTTATAGTATTTTCAAAATATGTAAGCTTAAATATACCAAATTCTCTTCAACAACCAGACTGACTATTTAACTAGTCACAGTTTTTTGAATTGAAGCTAAAAATGTCCACCCTGTCATTATTCTAAAATGTCAACCCTGTCTGTCGGTCACTCAAAGCATTTTCATTTGTAGTTAATATTGCTAAAAACTAAAATGGATGGGGGGCGGGGGTGTAATCAATGTGATTGAGAATGTAATTATATTATTTATTATTATTATAGATTTTTTTGAAGTTGAATAAATGTTTCATTGTCATATTTTGTCATGGTTTGTGTGTTTTGCTTTATGTGTCCACCCCGCCATGTGCTGGTCCACCCTGTCATCTTGATATTTTAAAATAATATTTTAAATAATAATGTAATCATATCTATAATCCAGTGTGTTCGATAGCTAGGTGTGGCGGCAATAATATGCAAATAAAAACTGCATCCAAATATCAGTTTTCCTCAAATAAGGAAAAATACATGTGCGAATTGTATGAGTTTCTTTAAAAACACATGGTTTACAGAAAATCTTTTATGTATTTACAGTTTGAAAGCAAACAAATAACCCTGTTTAGGAAAGGGACATCATACCTTTATAAAAAAATATTATTTGCATCTTAATATTACAATGAAAATGCATTTAACAGTAATATATATGTCCATGACAGGGTGGATATATCTTAGGGTTTATGCTTTAAATAATGGTCCATAATTATCTAAAGAAAATGTGTGGGAGCTCAGCTAATATGTTTCTGTAGTACTTGAGCATCTACTATTTATGACATGATATAAAGCGAATGGGAAATTAAGACCAACATGTTTGAGTATTGCGAGGCTTGAAAGGCACTCTATGGTAATGCTGACCCTAAGATATTTTTGATGAAATCCAAGAGTTTGACCCTCCATAAACAGCAACGGAACTCACATGTTCAAGGCTGAGAAAGGTAGTAAGGACATCATTAAAATGACATCAGTGGCTATGAGAATACTTTTTATGCGAAAAGAAAACAACAACGAAATCATTTAACAATTTCTTCTCATCCGTGTCAGTATTCGACGTGCATTCACAAGAGTACCGCGACGCATATGTGTGCATTCCGCCGCTTGTAAGCAAGGCACGAGGCATCCAGGTTCTACGTCAGAACCACTGATGTCACATGGACTATTTTATTGATGTCCTTACTACCTTTCTGGGTCTTGAACATGGTAGTTGCATTGCTGTCTATGCATGATTGGACAGAAAGCTCTCAGATTTCATCAAAAAAATAAATTAAGTTGTGTTGATGAACAAAGAACTTATGAGTTTGGAACGACGTGAGGGTGAGTAAGTAATGACAGGATTTACATTTTTGTGTGAACTACCCCTTTAAAATAGTTTCACTCGAAAATAACGGATCAAAAGAATCATTTATTTGGCAATCAGACTACACAGTAGTGATGGGAAGTTCGGATCATTTTACCGACTTGGACCTTTGAGTCTCGTTCAGCAAAATGAATGAATCTTTTTCGAGTCATTTTGTTAATTTCGTTCATTTTAGCAAAATATAATTAAAATGTTGTTACCTCCCTAACACATCTACTGCTTACACAAACGTTGATCACACACACTTCAATCAAAACAAAACTATAATGATATAAGAAACAGAAAAGATTAATTCATTGTTTACGTAGGTCTTTAGTCTATGATTAGCTCACCTCGCCTCTTATCTGACAAGTTTTCGGGTTTGAGTAATTCGTTCATCACGTGACCGCCCAATAAGCTTAACCAATGCAGTCTGAGCCGGAAAAAGAATTGATTAGTTCATCTCTCGAGTCTTCGGGTTTGAGTCGTTCGTTCATCACGTGACA
>JAHKKF010519412.1:24892-40948 GCA_019740295.1 Labeo calbasu | reverse complement strand
AGTCACTAAGCAATTACTAAAGGAGTACCTACTCAGTATGTGATTGCAGACGCATTTTTGTGCACAAAACCTTGACCAACATAATAAGTGGATCTCAGGGGGATAAAATAGTGATTCAGAATTGTATGATGCAGTAGGCTTGTGCTTATTTTCATGTGACGTCTCAAACCTGTGAGTAAGTCGGGTCCCAGATCGGCCGGAAGGCACTGGCGGGGATTCTGTGTGGTTTTGGTGCACGCGTTTTGCCTTGCGTCCCAATGCGAACCTCGGCAGGAATAGGAGCCCGCCTGGGAATCTGCCACGGCATGCATACGCTTCCCCCCGCCTGCATGGCTGAAGCGTTGTGAGTGTATGACGGTTTAAGGAGAACTGGAACCTCGCTGTCCTCTTCATCATCATCCTCATCATCACGTGCTTCCACTCCCCTGAGCCGATTCAGAGTTTCATCTGGGCTACAGGTCGTTACGGAAGAGAAGTCAAAAACTGATGCGTCGGCCACGTCGCAGTCTGTGTCCCCGTCATCGAGACGATGCGGCGGAGGGTACAGGTCAGATGTGTATACGCGTCCGTTGAGACCCGGGGACCCACACACACGCACGGCCAGACCAGCCGAGGAGCTCTGGCTCTTGGCAGCACTAGTGTGGTTTCCCCCGACACCAACAGGTGGCACAGGACTCAGAAAGAGGCCGGCTTCTCTAGGATGACGAGGGAAGGGTACGCAGATGGGACCCGTGTGGCTCTGCCTTGCATTGCCATTCCACATGTACTCTGCGGTCCAGCCACCAGGGGGCAGATCACACATATGCTCACGGCCATTTCTGAGGGGAAATGTTATTGTTTAATATAGGTAAGAAAAAAATGTAATCCAAATTAAATACATTTTTAAAAATTACATTGTAATTATATTAATCAGACTGCTGATTATGAACATAAAATAAAAATGTATTACAGTTGAAGTCAAAAGTGTACATGCACCTTGCAGAATCTGCAAAATGTAGAGGGATAATACAAAATGAGCTATTTTTTTATTTAGTACTGACCTGAATAAGATATTTAACATAAAAGACATTTACCTATAGTCCACAAGAGAAAATAATAGTTGAATTTATAAAAATTACCCCACTCAAAAGTTTACATACCCTTGATTTTTAATACTGTGTGACTTGAATGATGTTTTGTTTTGTTTTGTTTTGTTTAGTGATAGTTGTTCATGAGTCCCTTGTTTGTCCCGAACAGTTAAACTGCCCACTGTTCTTCAGAAAAATCATATAACAATCAAACAAATTCTTTGGTTTTTCAGCATTTTTGTGTATTTGAACCCTTTCCAACAATGACTGTATGATTTTGAGATCCATCCATATGTAAGTATCTTCTGTAGCTTCTGAAGGGCAGTGCTAATTGTAAAAATATGATATTTAGGCAACATAAGATAAAATAAACAGTTCCTCATTCTGTTCAAAAGTTTACACCCTGCCCTGGCTCTTAATGCTTTGTTTTTCCTTCTGGAGCACCAGTGAGCATTTAAACCTTCTGTAATAGTTGCATATGAGTCCCTCAATTGTCCTTAGTGTGAAAAGATGGATCTCAAAATACTAAAGTACTAAATAAAAAATAATATGCATTTTGTATGCTCCCTCTTATTTTGGTAAAATAATTAACATTTTGCAGATTCTGCAAGATGTATGTAAACTTTTGACTTCAACTGTGTTTAATTGTTTTAAAATATGTTTAAGAGTTTATTGTGAACGATTCATTCGTTTCGTTTAAAAAAAAAAATCTAAAAGCAGCTATATTTTAAGACATGTTTATACTCTGTTATTATGAAAATGACATGTAGTTTGAAAATTAAGTAATCTATAATGCTATTTAGGTTTCGAACACAAATAATCTGTATTTAAAAGCTCATATTGATTTAGTTCAGTGCATTTTAATACATTTAGATTTGTTACAGTTCTCCAATTATTATTTTTTTTCATAAATTAAAGCAGCTGACAAAAATAAATGCCTTAAACCTATATAAATTATTTTAAAATTAGTAATTTTTAATTTTATTTTAAAAAAAAATAATTATTTATTTAATTACTAATTATTTGTAAATACCTTATTTTAAAAAAAAAATCATTTTATGCAGATTGCACTGTCAAAGAACAATTTCGACAACAATTCACTGTCAAAAGATGCGAATTTAATATTTTAGAATTGAGTATACATACCTAGAACTGTCTATGATTTTAAGACTATTGATTTCAAGGTCTAGTAATCACAATTAAAATCATTTAAACAAAAAATTGGATTTATTCCAAGTGTGTTCATGAATTATAATATATTTGTATTAAATTATGAAAGTAGCTACTTTTAAATGTGTATATAGAAATTACATATTTAAGATGTGCATCATCTTCTGCAGTCAGACAGAAATTGTTTTTAGATCGAGATTGATCTGATTTTTTTTTTTTTTAGCAGTTAGATTTTTTGCAAGTGTATTTTAATCTGATCTAAATACGTATTAAAGGGATGGCTGGCCCAAAATTGAAAATTTTGTCATTAATTACTCACCCTCATGTCATTCCAAACCTGTAAGACCTTCATCTATTAAGATATTTTTAATGAAATCCAAGAGCTTTTTGTGATTCGAAGATGAGCGAAGGTCTTACGGGTTTGGAACAACATGAGGGTGAGTAATTAATGACAGATTTTTAATTTGAGTGAACTATCCCTTTAATGTTACTTTTTTTTTTTTGCTCTAATTTCTGTATCACACGCTGGAGTACCTTAAAATGCCACTGGGCCGAGGTAGCGTGCGTGAGATGCCAACACGACAGCATTTCCTCTGGTGTACAGTGCTGTCTATGCCTGCGCCCGCTGTGACGCTGGCTGTATCCGCATTCGTGTTGGCACAGTACTTGGTAAAAGCGGAAGGGCCACAGTCGGGGCTCTCGGCACAGCACCTGTTTCTCAAACTGCAGACACACTAAAATTAGCATCAACCACCTGCCACAAAAGCCAGTTTCATCCAGTTAAATGGAAGAGCACTTCATAAAATACTCATTTACTGAGCTTTACGTGACAGACAGACAAGCAAAATTATAAGACTGACCCTTGTTCAGGCCCCACCCCCTCTTCGCATGGCCCCGCCTTCTCTAAGGTCATGTGACAGCTTGTGCAGAGGTCCCACAGCACCCGCTCGCTCTCCTGTAGTGAACACCAGTCTGCATGTCCAGCGCCAGAACTGCGTAACAGAGCCTGGTGGAAATAAGATATGCGGTAGAGAAGATGCAATGTCTTCTGTAGCAACACTGAAAATTAAATTCACTTCGTAAATAGAAGACTGCATTTTTAGAAAGAAAATGTATACTGTATGTACTGAACTGCTTGGACTACTTGAACTTGCACTACCAGTCTCAGACAGTAGTGCAGTAGTGTGCAAAGCAGACCTAAGGTGGCATGAGTTCAGCAATGCGGTAATGCCATCTGGACCCTGCTCGACTGTGCTGTAGCATTCACTGCCGACTCATAGGCTACATCCAGCGTCACGTTTTCCATATTTCTAGGTTTAGAGGTTCAAAAGTATCTTGACCTAAATATAACATAACATCAGCTGTTTCACTGAGTCGGATTATACATTACAGTCTTAACAGATTCTGAAGATTCTTGAACTCTGTTGACTGTGTATATGTCATGCTGTCGACCCCCATAGAAAATGATTGTCTCATCTCTCACTTAATACATCTCACTTTAATATATTATATATATAAATATATTAAGGGACACATTAAACTGATCAAAAGAGACAGTAAAGACATGTACAATTTTTACAAAATATTATATTGTATGCATGTTATTTTTTTATTTAGTAGTGACCTGAGGTAGATATTTCACATGAAAGTCCACATATAGTCCACAAGAGAAAATAATAGTAGAATTTATAAAAATGACCCTGTTCATAAGTTTACATACACTTGATTCTTAATACTGTTGTTACCTGAATGATCCACAGCTGTGTTTTTTTGTTTAGTGATTTTTTTTTTCTTTAACAGTTAAACTGCCTGCTGTTCTTCAGAAAAATCCTTCAGGTCCCACAAATTTGGTGGTTTTTCAGCATTTTTGTGTATTTGAACCCTTTCCAACAATGACTTGATTTGATGAATGATTTTGAGATCCATCTATTCACACTGAGGACAATTAAAGGACTCAACTACTACAGAAGGTTCACTGATGCTCCAGAAGGAAAAACAATGCATTAAGAGCCGCGGGTGAAAACTTTTGAATTTGAAGATCAGGGTAAACTGAACTTGTTTTGTCTTCTGGGAAACATTTAAGTATCTACTGTAACTTCTGAAGGGCAGTACTAAATAAAAAAAAATATGATATTTAGGCAAAATAAGATAAATGTACACATCTTGATTCTGTTCAAAAGTTTACACCCCCTGGCTCTTAATGCATCGTTTTTCCTTCTGAAGCATATGTAATAGTTGCATATGAGTCCCTCAGCTGTGCTCATTGTGTAAAGATGGATCTCAAAATCATACAGTCATTGTTGGAAAAGGTTCAAATACAGAAAAATGCTGAAGAACCAAAGAATTTGTGCAACCTGAAGGATTTTTCTGAAGAACAGCAGGCAGTTTAACTGTTTAGGACAAACAATGGATGCTTGAACAACTATCACTAAACAAAAAAAAAAACAGCTGTGGATCATTCAGGTAACAACATGGTTCTAAGAATCAAGCATATGTAAACTTTTGAACGGGGTCATTTTTAAAAATTCAACTATTATTTTCTCTTGTGGACTATATGTAAATGTCTTTTATGGTGAAATATTTCATTCAGGTCAGTACTAAATAAAAAAATAACATGCATATTGTACGATCCCTCTTATTTTGGTAAAATAATGCACATTTTGCAGATTCAGCTGTTTTATTACTGCATAAATCAGATCTTTTTATTATTAAATGTTAAAACGTTTATAAAATGTTCTAAAGTTATTTTCTATATGATTAAAATGTATACGTGATCCAGTCATTACGGACTTTTTTTCTTGCAATTGAGTTTACATCTTGAGATTGTTTTTTGCAAAAAAAAAAATTTCCTCAGAACTGTGATATAAACTCACAATTGCGAGTTATAAAGTCAGAAATGCGAGATATAAATTCTTAATTCTGACTTTTTCCTCAGAATTGCAAATTTGTATCTCACAATTGTGACTGTTTTTTAGAGTTGCGACTTTATATCTCGCAATTCTGACTTTATAACACGTAGTTGTGAGTTTACTGCAAGTTAAGTCAGAATTGTGAGAGATAAACTCGCAATTCTGAGAACATATCAGTCTTTCTTTCCCCCTCAAAATTGGACAAACAATTCTGAGAAAAAAGTCAGAATTGTGAGTTTTTGCAATTCTGCTTTTCTGAGGAAAAAAAACGTAATTTCTCAGAATCACAAGTTTATTTTTCGCAATTTTGAGTTTATAACTTGTAATTGCGAGTTTATACTTCACAACTCTGAGAATTGCAAGATAAGTCACAATAACCTTTTTTACATTTTTTTTATTCAGTGGTAGAAACGAGCTTTCATAAGTATGTGACTCACCTGTATGATGTTCAGGTATGTGTGGATGCGTGAAACGGGAGCAAATAGTAGTGAAAGCAATCTAAAGCTCTCTTTCTCCTCCTAGCAGATGAACATAAATGAACACATGAAACTAATATTATGCAAAAGTAAAAATCAATAGACTTGTACATGCTCTTAAATATCACTGGGCCTGATTGCTGTAGACTCATGGGAAGATCTTGCCTGTGTGTTTTCTGGATTGCTGCTGGGTGAAGTTTTACTGATCTCTGCTTTCAGGACAGTTCCCAGACCGGCCACATATCCGAGATATGCATCAGAAAAAGTCTTCTGCTGGAGGACAACAATGTATGTATAAAAAACAGTAATATTGTGGAATATGTTTACAATTTAAAATAACTGTTCTATTTCAATACATTTTAAAATAGAATTCATTCCTGTGATGTGAAGCAACATTTTCAGCATCACTACTCCAGTCTTCAATGTCACAGGATCCTTCAGAAATTTGCCGCTCAATAGAATGTTCAAAAACAGCATTCTATATTAGAATTTTTTGTAACAATGTAAAAGCCCTTACTCTCAAGTTTGATCAATTTAATGATGGACTACATATGATTATTTTAGTAGTAAATGGCATTACATTGTTCTGTCCAGTGAGGTTGAGGAAAGCATCCCCGGCAGCACAGCTCCTCTCATCCGTGGTCAGTCGTTCTTCTAGGGTGTTGCGGAACAGCAGGTGGCGCTGCAGCATCTGATCAATATGCTTTACAAACGTCACACTGTCTCAGAAACACACAAATACACTTGTTATAGTGCCTGGTATAGACAGAGATAAAGAGATTGCATGAAACAGTGATGATTGTAGTGCTCTACTTTTGCTCAGCAGACTTGTATTTCTCATAGAGCTGATTCAAACTAGACACGTAATCGCGTTCAGACTGCAACAGCATCTCCACCACACCCCGTCTCCTGCCTGACACAAAGAGACAGAGAAACATGAGGATCCACATGTGAATACTGAGCAGTTAAAAGGGTAGGAGAACAGATTATTTACCCCGTCGTAGGCAGCTGTGGGTTACATGGCAGGAAACAGTATCTGCACCTGACACAATAAACAAAATCAGCTGTAAGGTGATTTTTTTAATATTTAATTCCTACCTTATTTATTACTTAACATTTTATTTTATACATTTGAAGTCAAATGTTTACATATACCTTGCAGAATCTGCAAAATGTTAATTACTTTACCAAAATAAGAGGGATCATACAAAATGCATGTTTTTTTTTTTTTTTTTAATTTATTTAGTACTGACCTGAATAAGATAAAGTCCATATGTAGAGTCCACACGAGAAAATAATAGTTAAATTTATAAAAATTACCCTGTTCAAATGTTTATATACAGCAGTGTTGCCAAGTCTACGGATTTCTTGTGGAATTTAGCTACTTTGACACTCTTGCCACGGAGTGTTTTTGATGTCCGTGGGTTAAATCAACCCCAATAACGACATATTTAGCCCCTGAAATACAAATTTACCAGGGGAACCCCAACAAAAACGCGATTTTTAACGGAGGACCCCCCTCGAAACGCTATTGGGCTAGTTTTGGGATAGTTTTGTGTAGCAATTGGGCAGGTTTTGTTGTGAATACCTGGCAACACTGACATACACTTGATTCTTAATACTGTGTTGTTACCTAAATGATCCACAGCTGTGTTTTTTTGTTTAGTGATAGTTGTTCACGAGTGCCTTGTTTGTCATAAAACAGTTAAACTGCCTGCTGTTCTTTAGAAAAATCCTTCAGGTCCCACAAATTCTTTGTTATTTTTACTGTATGATTTTTAGATCCCTCTTTTCACTCTGAGGGCAACTGAAGGACTCACATGCAACTATTACAGAAGGTTCAAACACTCCCTGATGCTCCAGAAGGAAAAACAATACATTAAGAGCCAGGGGGTGAAAACTTTTGAACAGAATGAAGATGTGTACATTTTTCTTATTTTGCCTAAATTTTATTGTTTTTTTTTTTTATTTAGTACGGCCCTTCAGAAGCTACAAAAAATACATGTTTTCCAGAAGACAAAAAACTTAAATTTACCCTGATCTTCAAATTCAAAAGGTTTTCACCCCCCGGCTCTTTATGCATTCTCTTATGGATGTAAATGTCTTTTATGTCAAATATCTTATTCGGGTCACTACTAAATAAAAAATAACATGCATTTTGCATGATCCCTCTTATTTTGGCAAAATAATTAACATTTTGCAGATTCTGCAAGATGTATGTAAACTTTTGACTTCAACTATATATTAAAGCTACACTATGTAACTTTTGATCTTCTAGCAGGCTAAAGCATAAAACTACCAGTTACCAGTTTTTGGGAATTACTTAAATTGTGCTTTAGCTCCACTATTTTGCGCGGATGAATATAGGGTGACCATATGTCATCTTTTTCCTGGACATGTCTTATTTCAAAATTGCTTAAAATGTCTGGGTTTTGGCTTTGTTTTCCCATTAAAGGGTTAGTTTGACCAAAAATGAATCCCTTTTTCACAGAGCCACGAAACTAAAAACGCTTTATTAGGCATGTCAGGCCAGTAGTTAGTGATGTCACTTTTTAGAGAAACACTATGTGAACACATTCCTGTCCACCTTATTCTTCAACGTGGAAGTATGCCTATGGGCGAGACTTCCAGTTCATTATAGCTGCTATAGGGAAATAATGAGAAAAATAACAACATGCAGTAAACATGTACAGTAAACTGTTTGCACTAAAAAAAACAGTGTTCATAATTACGATAATACATTAAAATAATATGGTAAGACGCATCAATTAGCAGTATCAAGCAGCAAATGAGCAGTTTTGTACAGCTAAAAATAGCTTGGCGCAGATGAGACCAGAAGCCAGACCCATAAAATGTACAAATGGCCGCTCCCGCTCTTATGGGAAAAATAAGGTTGATAGACTCACCTGTATTCTGTCTGGCCCATTGCCACACTTTTAATCCTTGCAGGTAACAGTGTATGAGGAAATCTCCGCCCACAGGTGAAAGGGGAGGAGCCTCTGCAGCACCATTACTCTGTTCGGCGCTACTGTCGTCCACTCCATTACTGCATTCACACATACACACATCAGCATTTAAACTATAACACAGTTTTAGTCATACTTTAAATCTGTGCATGTCAGCATGTGTGTGTGTTTACTTCTCTCTTCCTGGATTCTCTGGTGGCTTTCTCTCTTGTGTCTCACAGAGTTGACGAAACTGACAACGTACCTCCTCCAGCTCCTCCTGAAGAGACGCACATGAAAACATAACTTGGACAAACACATACAGAACAGATTTACAAGACAGGTGTCTGATCTCACCTTGAGGGACAGCACCAGACTCTCCAGGTGAAGGGCGCGCTTGTTACAGCCATGTCTTGTGTCCTCCAGCTGGCTCTGCAGCTCAGTGTCTCCCTGCTGAATCTGATTCAGCTCGAGCAGCGCACGAGAAAACCCAGCCCGCAACTCACACACCATGCCCTGAACCTGAGCACCACACATTAAGTGAGACTGATCATTTTATGCACATTGTACTGTCAAAGAACAATTTCTGTCCAATTTAATATTTTAGAACTGAGTATATAACTAGAAATGTCAATGATTTTAAGACCTAGTAGTTACAAGTAATTACACATACCAGCCCAAAATGTCTTTTTACACTGCTCATATACGTTTCGTCATTTTTCAAACCTGTTGAAGAAAGTCAGTGTGTGTGTTTGTTACCTTAGAGATCTCTCTCTCCAGTTCTCCCTCATGAGATTTCATTTTCTGTGTGTGGATACACAAACATCATTCAACACAGTCTCAAAGGTTTGTAAACACTCTCTGTGGAGAGGCTTTATTTGGCAGATAAGCCCTGAGATTTATGTTGTTGTGGTAAGATGCACAACAGTTCAGTTCTTATGTCTGACACTTGCTTATGGTCATCTTATCCTTTTCATGTGTTCTAATAAGCAGAGCTGCTGGGTATTAACTAAGTACATGTAATCTAGATTAAGTAATCAGGTTCCAAAAATTAAAGTCTTTGTAATTAGATTAAATGACATTTTAAAATACTCGTAGTCAGACTACAGTTACTTTTTTATGGATTACATGCTTACATAATATTTACACAATAGCAATAAATTATTCATAATTTATTGATTCTCCCTAATTCATATTTTTAATTTTCTATCTAAAATAGCCTGCCGCCTACATACATTTAGAAAAGGTTCCAGTTTTGTGGACATTCACACAAAGAGCAGTCTTTAGTCAGGTGGCCACACAGCGTTTGACCACTAGATTTACAAAATCATTTCAGGTTAAAGAAGGGTTTCAACACTGCATTAACTACTGATGAATAAATACATTTTTATTTTAATTATCACTCTGTAGGTTATTTAACCATTTATAGTTTTACTATGTCTTTTTACTAAGGTTTATGTCTTTCAGACACATTATAATGCACAAATTCACAACTTTTGCCTAATGTTTTTACTTGAAGTACCCCTGAGATTTTCAAATAAATATTTTAATAATTAAGTATCACATTTTCACATTCATGTTTCTCTGACACTGGTTATGGTCAAATGACGCAGGTTAACAAATAAAATATAAATGTTTTTTTTTCCAGTAAATCTTTTAGTTTGATTGATTTTTTAATTATTTTAATTTAACATTTTTATGATTTTTACATTTAAAAAAAAAATTGTATTAGCTTTTCTTTAAACTCATAAACCTCCTGTAGTAACTTCACAAATTCTAGTTTGGGAAACCTTGGAATAATATGTTTAACACACTTCATATTAATAACAACAAATGGACTATATTTTCTTACTCACTTCCAGAGCTAGGTAGATTACTTACAAATTGTAATCTGTTACTTATTCCAAATTACATGACAAAAATCGTAGTCAGTAACGTTATCCATTACATTACATATTTTAGGTAATATAATCAGACTACTTTTCGATTACTTTTGACTCGTTTATCACATTGATTTAAACAGGATAATCTTGCACCATAATGAAATATATTCCTTTCATTGTAATTAGCAACATGAAGTCCATTAAACATTGTTACATCAAGGTTTCCCAAACTGGGGTTTATAAAGGAATTGCAGGGGGTTTGTGAGTTTAATAAAAGGCTAACAAGTAATTAAATCATAAAAATGTAAAATTTAAATATATATATATATATATATATATATATATATTATGTTTACCTACATGCCATATGACCATTAACCAATGACAAAGAATTGTGAACATGCAAATGTAATACTTAATTATTAAAATATCTATTTTAAAATCTCAGGGGTACTTAAAGGGGTCATTGATTATGATTTTACTTTTTTAACTTTAGTGTGTAATGTTGCTGTTTTAGCATAACATCTGCAAAGTTACAACGCTCAAAGTACAGTGCAAAGGGAGATATTGCCTTTTGCAGAACTGCTGATTGACCACCCCTTTAAAGTAAATATGTTAGGTGAAAGAGGTTCAGATGACAAAAAGTTTGAGAATGTCTGCAAATAAGAAATAGTGAGAATTTGTGCATTTTAATGAGTTTGAAAGACAAAAGCCTTTTAGTAAAACATGATAATACATGGTTAAATAATCGAGTGATAATTCAAATAAAAATGAATGTGTTGATGCAATGTTGACTCACTAATTAAACCTGAAATGTTCTTTGTAAATTAACTGATCAAATGCTGTGTTGCCACCTGGCTAATGACTAGTCTATGTGTGAAAGTCCACAAAACTTTACTTTCTGAGTGTATACGCGGTAGACCATTTTAGAAAGGAAAATTTAAAATGGTAATTCGAGAAAATCCATAAATAAGGAATAATTTATTGCTAATGTGTGAATAATATGTAAACATGTAATCAATAAAAAAGTAACTGTAGTCTGATTACAAGTATTTTAAAATGTAACTTACTCTAATTACAAGTACTTAATTTTTGGAATGTGATTATGTAATCCAGATTACATGTAATCAGTTACTACCCAGCTGTGCTCATATGGTACGAGATTATCCTATTTAAATTAATGTGATACACCAGAAACATATAAGGTAATCTAAAAGTACTCAGATTATATTACCTTGAATGTGTAATGTAATGGATTACATTACTAAAATTTTAGTCATGTAATTTGGAATCAGTAACGGATTACAATTTGTAAGTAATCTAGCTCTGCTAACAAGATCACTACAAGAAGAGTAAACTGCGATCATCTTATCCACATGTTTTTAAGAGACACCAGAAGAATAGTAAGCCATTATCAACTTAACAAGTTAGTCATTATACGAATAGTAACCTATGATCATTTTATCCATTTCTGAACAAATTAGTCACTACTGCAGAATGGCTTGTGTGATTTGTTTTCTATTACATGTGAAACCATTGTTGTTTTTACCTAGAGCTGGTCGCCCTGTCAGCGAATCCCAGGTGGGGGGAAAGATACCTGCCAAAGAGATCCACCCTACAGCAGAGTGTGGAAAATGATTTATAAATGTTTTGTTTCCATTTTCTCTAAAATATTTTTATAATCTACTTTCATACAGTCTTGTGCAATACACATGTAACTAATGCATGTAAACGACATAACATTACACAAAAGTGAGTTAAAACATGCAGAAGCCTATTCATCAACACAAATATTAATAATCAAACTAAGGCAATTATTATTAATAATAATACTAAGAGAAGCGTTCTCACTTACCAGAAAGAAAATCTTCAAGATTTCTTTTTAAGTTTAAATGTTATTCCATTTCTATGACATAGTGACGACCTCATGTTTTTGTAGTTCAGTGTTTATCCCTGAGCTCTCGTGTCCCGGTGTCCGGTCTATCTGGTGTCGTGCACTGCGTCTGTTTGACTGCGGGAGCAGAGGAGGAACAGCACACGGACTGCGCACAGTCAGCAAAAGAGCAGTTTGTCGGCTGATTAGAGCTCCATTTGACTTGCTCTCACATATCAGAGGTCTAGAATGTGTCGAGATGATTATTTTGACTTGGTCAAAATATTTTATTCAATAACCCAGATATTATTTGTCTGATTATACCTCTGAAAATACGAACATTGTAGTAGCCCACTCGGAAAAGGCTGAAAAACTGATCGAGCATACGTCTCATTAATATGTAATTCTCAGATGAAGCGAAACTGCGGAGAGGGCGTGTCTTCTACAAACAAAGGCGTGGTTTTCGAACATGTTCAATATGATTGGACGAGTCATTTAAGTATGTTTTAAAATAGCAGCGCATGCGCAGTGTGAAGTGGTGTGTCGGTGAGTTCGGTTGTTGATTCTCTCTGTCGTTTACAACTTTATGCTTTCATGTAGCGATTTAATGCTTCGTTTGAATAACTTCGAGGTGTCGAGTGCGTAAATAGAGTTAGTTATGCAAACGAAAATATATATGAACCTGTTAATAATGTTTCATAGCATACTATACTTTTATTTCTCATTAATTTACACTAAAATTACGTTACATTTCTCAATCCTACTTCCACGTGATAAGCAAAGCCATCAGAAGAAGCTAATGTTTGGATATCTGTTTCACATTTCAGCTCTCACGTGTCAGTGTCAGGGTTGATTAATGATCTTGGTGTCATTACATTTGTGTGTATGGTAGACTGGGGCAATGAGGACAAGTGAGTTTGATTCATCAGACGAAGAGGATATTGGTGAAGTGGAAGCCACGCCTTTTCAGATCTCATGGTGAGCAAAACATACGTGTAAATACTCAATAGCTTTAGGAATTTTCATGGATTGAGAGTGATTTGTTGTTGCTGTTGTGTGTGTGTGTGTGTGTGTGTTTTGCAGGTTGTCTCTGACAGTGGTGGAGTGTTCCCAGTCTCTAGGCATTTGTTCTTTACCTGGTAAAAAAAATAATTCCATGAATATTAATAAACATTTCTACTAGGGCTGCACAGTTTGGGGACATAAATGGAATTGCATCTACTGTTTTAATAAAAAAAAGTGTTGCTCCAGGTTTGCTGTGCTTGTAAAATATATATATTTTTAAAATGCTTATAATAAGAATAAAAAATAATAATAGCATTTTATGGTACAACTGTAAAATTACAATACCAAAACTAATTTAAACCAATCTGAAAACACTGGATCATGAGCTGCTTGTGTGGGAATGAACACAGTGCTGTGATTCACCCTGAATAATCGCACTAAGCCATAACATGATTTTATTTTAATCATGCAGACCTAATTTCTGCTCATTTCAGGATGCAGATATAAAGAAACCAGAAGAAACCTGCAGAAAGATGTTGGTGAGTCTAGCTGACAAGCACACATACAGTAATGGTCTCAACTAATGATTCTCAAACAGGTTACAGGTCTGCAGGGTAACAATGCTAAATGCATATAAAATGCAACTAATTTTTTGATCATGTACACTACCAGCCATAAGTAACAGTAAGATTTTTAATGTTTCTTAAAGAAATTTCTTCTGCTCACCAAGCCTGCGTTTATTTAATCCAAAAGCAGTAATATTGTCAATTATTTTTCCTATTTAAAATAACTGCTTTCTATTTGAGTATATTTTAAAGTATAATTTATTCCTGTGATCAAAGCTAAATTTTAAGCATCATTACAGCCTTCAGTGGCAGAAATCATTCTAATATGCTGATTTGCTGTTCAAGAAACATTATTTTTTTATTATTATTGTTAGTAATATTTAAAACAGTTGAGTTCACGCATAAATAAATTACATTTTAAAATATATTCAAATAGAAAAGAGTTATTTTGAATATTTAAAAATATTACTGTTTTTACTGTACTTTGTATGAAATAAATGCAGGCTTGGTGAGCAGAAGAGACTTCTTTAAAAACATTAAAAATATTATTTAAAAAACTTTTGACTGGTAGTGTATAAGGATAGCAAAATAAATCCATGGTATTTAGACACAAATTCTTGTTAGTAAGGTAGTCAAAATCTGAGGACAGCAGAGGACCTCAAATACAGAGAACTTTTCATCCTCAAATAAATAAATAAATACCACTCAGACTCATAAAATTAAAATAGACAATTCTTAATTCATTTTCAACATTGTGTCAATTAGCAAATGACAATGATGGACAAAATTGAGTCTCTCCATACCTTTTTTTGCTTGTTCAAAAAACTGTTACATTGGATATGTCACGATAGAGGAGAAAATACCACAATTATTTCTATTTCATGTTGACATATGAGCTAATTTGCTTATTTATGAGCTTATTTATTTATGAGCTGTGCCAACCCCCCAAAAGTTGTGCAGTGTATTATTAGAAAATTCAAGAGGCTTGATTACAAACTAGTTTCATTTTTCTATTCAGTCTATTTTTATGCTGCTTTTGCATTTAGCAGGGCCTGCTTGTGTTTTGATATTTCGTTTTCTTGAGTACATTAAATGTTTTCTTTTAACTGTTTTGGTCCTGATTGTGATTTATCTGGTGTGTGTGTTTGTGTGCAGCTGAGATGTGTGATCAGGGTGTAGAGGACGTGTTTGTGTTTTGTACCAGAGGAGAGCTGGTGCGTTATAGGGTGCCATGTCTCTTAGAGGTTTATTCTCAGAATGGACTCAGGGTGCACCACCTTCCCTTCCCAGACGGGGGCACTCCAGAGCTTTCTCAATGCAGCTGCATTCTGGAAGAACTGCATGACTGCCTGCAGAATCAACGCAGGACTGTCATACAGTAAAAAACACATTCAGTTACTCCATCCAGAGATATTCTTCCATACGTGAAAGAACTGTGATCAGTTTAATTTTTAACTAAAATATTTACATAAATCTTTTAATTGACCTTTTGACACACACACACAAAACGTCAGATTTTAATTGTGCACTTTTATTCTTCCACAGTTGTTATGGAGGCCTGGGACGCTCAGGGTTAAGTAAGTATCAAATGCTCAAACACTAAATGTGTTATGATTAATGTTAGTCCCATATGTGTGATTAGGAGTTTAACTTATGCTTCTTTGTCACAGTTGCTGCATGTTTGCTGCTGCAGCTCTCTGTCTCCATGACACCCAGTTCTGCATTGGAGATCCTGAGGGAGCTGAGAGGAGGCGGAGCTATTCAGACCGTCAAGGTAAGAGGACATCCAGAAACCTAAATGCATCTCTTCGCTTAACCGTATAGCTAAACTGTTAATGATGCTTTCTCATTTGTCTCTTACAGCAATACAACTTCCTTCATGAGTTTCGAGAGAAGTTTGAAGCATATCAAGAAACCAAAGAGCGGCTTTCAGAGAGATCAGTGTCCCGATGATCAACCTGACATCCCGATGATGTAAAAGCAGAAAAACAGACAAATTACTTTGGCGTTTTTGCTCTGTGGATTTTCTCTACTACGATTATGAATGCATTTGTTTCTTTCCTGTTGGCACTTTAAGATTTCTGTATTTTATAAGTCAATCTAATAATATTGTGCTTAATATATAACTTTAACTTTGCAATTAAATGAGTCTTGTTCAGGAT
>JAHKKF010519412.1:0-24842 GCA_019740295.1 Labeo calbasu | reverse complement strand
ATTTTGTGAATGTTTGCTATCTGTCTGTTCTGTGTGTGCTGAAACAAACTGTACAAACTTGTACATAGTCCTGGCTGCGTAAATAGGGGGAAAATAAAGTGGAATGGACCAATCAGATCGAGCACCACAACACTTTTTTTAAGCCAATCAACAATAGGGGGTGTTTGTTGCCAAGTTTACGGTTTTACCGTAGAATTGGGCTACTTTAATACTATTGTCGCAGGTTGTTTTTTTTATGTCCGCGGGTTGAAGCAAACCCAATAATGTGATATTTAGCCTCTGGAATGCAAATTTTACCAGAAAAATTGCATTTGACCCCCCAGAATGTGATTTTTACCTCTGAAACGTAATTGACCCTTCGCAAAAACCCTCCCTCTTTAGTTACTGTATTAGACCAGTGGACACATAAAGTGATCGTCTTTTCTTATTTACTTAAAGCACAAATTAAACATTAACGAACATCAGAACATATTTTATTTCAACCACAGAAAGACATCAAAACACAATGTTTAAAGTTTAAGTCCACTGAAGTTAACCTACTCTCGTCTGATTTGTTTGTCAGACAGAATGGCAGATTCAGCGTTTTGATAGGTCAGATCCTGTCAGTCAAGCTGTTTGCAAACAGTCAATTACGATTTGTCAACTCATAATAAACCATTCGCAAAAACCCGCCCTCCGTAGTTAGTGTTGCTATGTCTGACAAACAACGCTGCTCACACTACACATCCTGTTCTCACGCAATGAAAAATACATTGTGGAGCAAAGAGTAAACTGACAACACGCCAACAGACGAGACAGAGCAGGTTATTTCTGGTATGAAACAAGGTCTCAGCTTTAAGATTTTGTCAGTTTAAGGAATTCAAACTATAAATGCCGTTTTGTGTCTCTTTAACGTGTAGTGACAGATCACTGTATTGCCTCAGTATTTTATTTCAAATGTGGAGTGACGTCAATACAAAATATTTTTCAAGTTTAAGTCCACCTTAATCAAGCCTGCATCCCAATGTGCATACTATCCATTCTAAATTCTATGTGATTGTTGTAATTTTACTATTTAGGGCAGATAGGTTGGGTTGTATGCACATTGGGATGTGTTTGTTGGACATGATGGCGGATTCGGCGTTATGATTGGTCAGATCGCCTGTCAATCAAGCTCTTTGTGAACAGTCAATTGGACGGGTTGTTGTGAAAACCTGGCGGGAACCTTTGGAGGTAGAGCAAGCGGGAGATTTGACTAGACTGTGTACAAAGAGAGATTGCTGAGACATTACCAAAAGAAAAATGTCAGGGATTTCAGTGGAAAAAAAATAAGGCCTAGAATTAGGCAAACTTTGGGACCCGCGTTAAAATAGGAAAATCTTAACGACGCTGGAGAGACGTTAGAGAGCGGGAAGTCGAAAACGGACGCCGAGGTTGATTTGTGTCTTTCGATACGTGAGTAACACTCGTAATATTTCACAAAACCAAGACATGCTGTTGGAATATTAGCTATAGTGCTGCTATAGTGCCAAAACCTAAACATTTGGGGTGTAATTGTCTGGAGCTGGTGCTTGGCGCCAGCTATGATAAAAACATTAATTTCGGCAGACACGGCTGAGCTGTCTTAATGAGCTAACGTTAGCCGTTAGAATTAGGGAGGCTGTGTTTGTTTGGGTGTCGATTTCAAGTATCAACCGTGTTTCTCAGTATCATCTAATGCTTAAACAAGAAACACGATGTTGTCTGCATTCATTTTGGCCAGTTGGTCAAATTGAGAGTAATGTTTATTTTTGTGTCTGGGAGGGAGACCATATGTTGCTTAAGTGAGTGAGGTAATTTGGATAGTAGATTAAATCATTATGCAGCTGTTGGCAATAATTCTTGGCAGTTCTTTCCTATCAGAGTGGTCATTAGTAAGTATTAGTATCTAACTAATAATCTCTGTTTTGCAATAATTTCCTATCAAGTTAACCATGGTAACAAGAACCAAACCTTTAATTTAAACAGAGATACACTAATTGTCAATCAAATGCTATTTTGTGCTACTGAATGATGGAAAAAAAATTATCCACCTTATTCTTAAATGCAGAAGTTCAATGCGAGACTTCTGGTCCATTAGCCACTATAGGCAAATAACCAGAATAACAACAACATGCAGTAAAGGGTAAAACTGTTTACACTACAAACCAGTGTTCATAATTAAGATAATACATTAAAATAATAAATAATAATTCCCACTGTAAATATATCAACTTAATTTTTGATTAGTAATATTCATTATTAAGAACTTCATTTGGACAACTTTTAAGGCTATTTTCTCAAATTTTTTTTTTTTTCAGCTTCAGATTACAGATTTTCAATTAGTTTTAAATTTCAAATTTAAGATTTTCAAATTCAATTAGCCAAATATTGTCCTATCCTAACAAACCATGCATCAATAGAAAGTTTATTTATTCAGCTTTCATATGATGTATAAATCTCATTTTGTGGTCCATGGTCACAAATGGAATAAAGTTAACACAAAATGCCACCATAAAATAGACCACAAGCATTTGTCATGATTTGTCTATGGGGGGCTTTATTTGGAACTGTAAAGCAATATTACAAGCCAAAAAGAAAGAAGAGGGAAAAAAAAGTTACTACAGCTCTTGCAAGACTTTATAACATTCAAACACACATCAAATTGGATTCACACACGTGGGGAAAAAAAAGCAAAATAAAATCTAAAACAATCACAGGGAAAATCAAATACGAAAATCAAAAATAACCTATTACACTGAATATCACCTTGGTGGTCCAGCTTGGTGATTATGAACAACTGTCACTGTGGTGGTGAATCCTTCCACACAGCTCTGCTCTCAATCAAAATACAAACTCTACAGCATCATCTCAGGACTAAATCCTCAGTCTGTGATTACTGACAGGCTTTAAAAAAAAAAAAAAATCTTGGCACACTGAGTACATGCCAACAACAAACCAAAATAGTGTCCACACTCATCTCTATCTCACAAAAATATAAGTAAAACAAAATTGGAAAACAATTACACTTAGAAATACAAAATGCACACACAAAAAAAAAATTTAAAAGCAAAAAAAAAAAAAAAGTACGTGGAGTATTTCCGGGGTGCATGAGCGAAATAAAGCCTTCAACACACTGAAAGCATCAGTCCTCATTTGCTACCAAGACAGTAAACAGTGGTTTCAACACTTGAAATGGAGCATTCATCTGATAAGAGCCATCAACATGAAGCAGACCACCAGCATGAGCTCAAAAACATGGACTTGAAAGATCATGAACCACCAAAGCAGCACACAACTCTGAAGGACAAATTAAAGAACTGACTGAGCTACAAGGCAGTAATATAGTTAAGATAAAATAAGTCTGTAAAAATGCTACAATCAAGATCTTTATTTTGTCCCACAGTTTGAAAAACTAAGAGTAAAATCTTTGCACATATCCCTCAGTGGTATAGTGTTGAAGTCCTTGTGCTTCTGCTTTGGATGCAATCTGGTGTATGTAAACTGTTTCATCTCATCTACTGATGCTTTCAGTGTGTGAAGTGCTTTGGCATTGGTGTAGCGTTCATACATGTGTGTGTGTGTGTCTGTGTGTCTAAACAGGTTGTACTGAAGAATCATTTATTTTTGCATGTATGGTTCTGGAGTTGTGCGGGCTGCTTGCGTCCTGGTTCGTTCTTGGCCAATGAGTAAATAAAGTCAATGTCCTTTTGAAACAGCCGAGCAGAACTGAGAGAGATGGCCGAGTCCAAATTCAGCTCCATTTGGGTTTTAAAATCAGCATCTCAAACGCTTCCATATACGCTTTCCAGCTGTATCCGGTTTAGGAGCTCACCAAAACATAGATCATTCTGTAATATAAACACCAGAGACAAACATAAGCTATAGGGTTTCAGATGAAACAACACGATAGATGGATAGATATACACATAGATGCATAGACTTCTATGATGACAAAGCTATATTTTCTATAAAAAAAACCATTTCCAGCAATGAATAATAATAATGATGATGATGATAATAATAATTTAAAAAAAAAAGAAGCTAATTTTGGGGTAATTCCGTGCAAAGGTCAAACTTACAATGAAAAAAATAAAGATTTACCAAAGGTTTTTACTATACTGATAGCACAGATGTCAACATTTGGTGGTTCAAATATTCATGTGAAGTTTTTAAAGCATTTTTTTTTATTTTTAGTGCATGATTTGAAAATTGAAAATTAAGTAACAATTATATGTTCTGTGAAAAGCCATCGCTTCTCTATTTGTTGGTTATTATTGCGTCTGGTTTGTGCACTTTATTTCGTAGAAATCCTACAAAGTATGTAGTTTTTTGGCACATCCATAATGCATGATTATTTCCCTTTTTTACCATAGAAAACTTGTGCATAGACTGATATTTTTCTGATGTTTAGACTATCAACAAGAGTTTATTAAAATATAAACAGATGGTTTGGTATATTGGTAACACATACATTCTCTAACACCATGTCTACACCGGATGCGAGCGGCGCAGCACAACACGACAAAACACCCATTTATAACCATTGATGCCATCTACACGGGATGCGGCGTGGCGCGACACAACAAATCCTCGACAGTAAACTGCTACTGCATTCTATTTATGACGTGCTCACACAAAGCTCAAATGATTTGCAACGGTCACGTCCAGTGTAGACAGACTTTAGCTGTTGAGGTGCAGCGCGACAACTGTCACATCCAGTGTAGACACAGTGTAAGCATTTATACGTCACATCCATAACGCTGGAATTTCCCTGTGACTTTTTCTCAGAATTTTGGGATATATACTGTATACCTGCATTTAGGAGAAAGTCATATTTGGAAGTTCATATCCTGCAATTGACCTTTTTTCCTCACAATTGCGAGCTTATATTGTGCAATTCTGACTTAACACAATTGCAAGTTTACATCTCACAATTCTTAACTTTTTTTTCTCAGAACTGTGGGATATAAACTCGCAATCGCGAGAAATAAAGTCAATTGCGGGATACGAACTAGCAATTCTGACTTTCTCGCAACTGCGAGTTTATATCTTGCAATTCTGACTTTATTTCTCACAAATTAGTTTATATCTCGCAATTGGCTTTGTTCTCAGAATTGTGGGATATAAACTTGCAACAAAGAGAAACAGTTTATATCTTGCAGTTCTGACTTTTTGTCAAAATTGTGGGATATGAAAACTCAACTGCAAGAAAATCAGAATTGCAAGATAATAACTGGCAATTCTGACTATCTTGCAATTCTGACTTTATTTGTCGAAAATGAGTTTGTATCCCACAATTCTGACTTTTTTTTCCTCCACAATTGCAAGTTATAAAGTTCAGTTCTGATGAGAAAAAAAGACTGATTTGTTGTCAGAATTGCAAGTTTACAATCACACAATTCTGAGAAAAAAAGTCAGAACTGCGATTTGTAAACTCGCAGTTGCTATAAAGCCATAGTTGTGAATTTGCAATTACCTTTATTTTTTATACAGTGGCAGAAATGGGCTTCCATAATTTTCATCATAATTACTCCACCCTTCAGTGCCACATGATCCTTTAGAAATCATTCACATATGCTGATTTAATTCTCAAGAAACACTTCTACTTATTATCAATGCTAAAAACTTGCTGCTTAAAATGTTTGAAGAACTGCATTCAAAAGATTGAAACAATCTTTTGTAACATTTTAAATGTCTATACTGCCACTTTTGATCAATTTATCATATCATGCTGAATAAATTATTTTTTTTAAGGGAAAAAAAAAAAAAAAAAAAAAATACTTACTGACCTCAAGCTTTTGAATGGAAGTGTATATAAAATTAATCACAATTGTTTATTATTTATTTTTAAAGTCTACATACCCATAAAGATAGTAGAAGAATGAGAGAAGGTAGAATGCAAGTTTGCACCAGCCCTCCTTCTGACAGTATGCCAGAATATCTGCGTTCATTATTGTAGTGGGGTCATACAATCCAGGTCCACTCATTACAGGGCGGCTCATATACCTGCACACAAACACACACTTAAACGTTGCACTTTGAGCAAGACGCAGTGTTGACTAATTACTTATTAACTTCAGAGCAACTAGCTTGACACATTTGCTGAGGTGTTTGATATATAACCAACATATATGAAATGTGTGGTCTCTCTGATTCATTCAGGGCTGAAGGCCCCACCCACCTCCAGACGTGATAGGCCAGCAGGGGCATGTTGAGTCCAAGCGTCAGCCATTCTGCGGCACACAGGAACATTACACAGAAGAACACATGGATGAGGTACTCCGGCAAGACGAGCTGAGGAAGCCAAATAACATATGGTCAGAAGACAACACATATTCACAGATCAATCTCAGAGACTAGAGTTCTATTGCGCCTGAAGCCTGTGCCCCAAGTCTAGCCAATCAGGTGTAAGAATCATTCGTATTACCCCCATCCCATGAGGTCTAGTACTTACTGATCTGCTTAAGTACATCTAAATCTCTCTAACCTCAAAAGAGCAAGATCTGTTCAGAATAATTGTCATAAATGATTATTTAAAGGAATAATGAAAATGAAAATATGCTCACGCTTGGGTCACACATGTACATGAATTTGTTTGTTCACCAGAACAAATTCTGAGAAATGTAGCATTGCATCACTTGCTCACCAATGGATCCTCTGTAGTAAATGGGTGCCGTCAGAATTAGTGTCCAAACAGCTGATAAAAACATTACTATAATCCACAAGTAACAGATTTATTACAAACACACAGCTTTTTGACATTAATTGTAGGACTGAGGAGTCGTGTGAATTACTAGTGGATTGTTGTTTTTATCAGCAGTTTGAACTCTCACTTTGACGGCACCCATTCACTGCAGAGGATCCACTGGTGAGCAAAATTTCTCCAAATCTGCTCATCTAAATTCTATGTGAAGAATTCAAAAATTTAGAATCTTTTGATCCATTTAAGAACTTATGACATCATTAAGTTCAAAATTCAACCCATCCAGAGGATTTCCCTCCTGCCAATCATCTCTGCTCAATAACCTCTGTAACAGAGCATCTATCATATCCTAAAGCTGTTGAGGTTTGTAAAGAGCATACTGTACCCCATCTGCTTTAGATGTAGTTAAATATTGAGTGTTGAGTTTCATTTTATTAGGCAAATAGAACATCTGGCCATTAGCAAATTACTGCAAAAAACAGATGCGTCGACATTATCTACACCCCAATCCCTCGGCCCACAAACAAAGATATGGGAACAGAGGCAGGATCGTGTTTTGTCACAGGGATACAATGCCAGGCAGAGTGAGAACAGCAGCCATGCTGAGGGAGGGAGCAGCTACTAGGACCCCAGGCTGCTCCTGCCATGCCTGATCATAACCGGTAAATGTAGAGACGACACATGAAGCCCATGCAAAAAGAGAGAAAGTGTGTGTATTCTGCTTTTGCCCAACACAAACACATTGTAAAGAAATAATTTTAAACCGTCAATGGCGATTATGAAGAACATAAATATGTAAAATGGCCTCAGAACTCATTATGCATTTACTTCTGAGAATGATCGGACACTTGCAACCAGAAATACCCCTTTCTAATGGATACTACTGCTTAAATCTAAATTAATGTGCACCAAAGATACTACACCCGCTCATCATTAATCTCATCCATCACACAAGTGCACTTCTTCTGCATGATCTTAATGGTGCAGTTGTTTTACAGCGGAGCCAATTTTAGAAATACACTTTCTAAGCGAGACGTAAATGGAGTTAGTCGCTCTGGGTAAAGAGCAAACGGAGGGAGGGACAGAACGGCACATGCATGTTCTGAGCATTTGCAAGTCTTTTCAGTTAACACTTTTCCCTGTAAACCGCCGTCTTTCCTACACTCAAATCAACACCTGTGCAGATGACATCTGTGCCGGTGCCCAAACCCACAGTAACGGACTAGAACGTGAGCAACCCTAAAGGAGCAATCTGGGTTTTGTTCATTCGGCAGATGTGATGGCGTTTGCACCAAAGACAACCTCTGATATCAAGCTGTCTAGTTGGCATAATCAAGGTCCTGTCTCTCTGCTTGGCTACATTTGTGAGGTGTTAGTTAACTGAAAAGACATTTGTAAACACTCCGCTCGTGCACACAGAGAGACTGTTACTGATCTTAAGCTGAATTCTGGTACCAACCTTCAGAGCAAGCCTGACCCTTTTAATTTTTTTCACCCTGTCAACTGTCTTTGAGCCAATCGGAGAAAAAGGGTAAAAAGCAAATATTAAGAAAATAAGACACAAAATGCAAATCAGAAAAATCGAACCAAAGTAGTGTTAGTGTTGGAAAGCAACATTCACTGCAGATGATTTCATCGATTAGCAGAACAGTGTTGAGATAGAAGAGAAGAAACAGGAGTGCATGCATCACACGCCATCTCTCCAAAAATCTCTCACTTACCGGGTTTAACGTGTTACATTGGTCTATAGGATTCTTATAATCAGTCTTCAGCTCATCAAACGCAATTATCTGAAAAACAGGCGAAAAGCATGATCAATGCAATCACTTCCTACATTATTATATGTCAGGAACACGTTATTCTTTAAGAATCATCATTAAGTTTTTTTTTTTAAACATTCAGAATTACACTACCAGTCAAAAGTTTTAAAACAGTAAGGCTCACTCAGCCCGCATTTATTTGATCCAAAGTACAGCAAAAACTGTGAAATATTTATACTGTTTAAAATTAGTGTTTTCTATTTGAATATATTTTAAAATGTAATTTATTCCTGTGATTTCAAAGCTGAATTTTTAGCATCATTACTCCAGTCACATGATCCTTCAGAAATCATTCTAATATTCTCATTCTCAAAAAATTATACTGACTCCAAGCTTTTAATGGTATAGTGTATAATGTTATGAAAGCTTTTTATTTCAGATAAATGCTGATCTTTGGATCTTTGTATTTCTATCAAAGAATCCTGAAAACAAAGTACTCAACCATTTTAAATATTGATAATGATGATGATGATGATGATAATAATAATAATAGTTTCTTAAACAGAAAATCTGCATATTAGAATGATTTCCAAAGGATCATGCGACAATGAAGACTGGAGTAATGATGCTGAAAATTTAGTTTTGATCACAGGAGTAAATTACAATTTAAAATATATTCAAACAGAAAGCAGTTCTTTTAAATAGTAAAAACACCTCAGAATATTACTGTTTTTGCTGTATTTTGGATCAAATAAATGCAGGCTTGGTGAGCAGAAGAGGCTTATTTAAAAAAATAAAATCTTTTGACTGGTAGTGTATTTTTGTGTTGAATTAATTAATTTAAAATGAATATTCATTTGTAAACAAACATTATAAAATGCTGACAAATGTGAACTGCAAACTTAAAAAGCTTAATATTTTATGAGATTTGTGATCCAGGAGATGCAATATTAATTTTTAATATTGCTTTAATAGAGAAACACCAGAGATCTTTATGCATTTCTCTGTGTCTCTTTTCGACCCATCCCAAATTTAGAACATATGCAGTGTATTATCCATTATGCCTGAATTATTAAGATTATAATTATTTAATAATGATCGGTCATATTATAGTCATAAATTAAGTAGTCATAAAATTAAATTTATTACCAATTTATTATTAAGGGTGGACATCAATATTCCCGTCACTGTTGTGACATTTGTCTGCATTTGAATGCATCTGGCATTTTAGGCAGAAATGTGATACTTATTATGAAAGTGTTATTATCTCCAAAACAGGTTAATGGCATCAAGCAGCAATGAATCAGCCTAGGAGATCTGAACAGTGCTGCTGTTTTGTTCGCAAATAACTCAAAATGTGACTGAAATTTTACCAAAAAACAACTGTTCTGTCTAAATCTAGTTAACATGTAAAGACCCAAATAATGCAGACAGACCCAGTGACTCCAGACTGAGAGGTTCATGTATGTAAGTCTTAACTGTATCAGGTTTTTGTTATTTATTAGCGTTTATGTTATTGATTTGTAGCAGTTCTGATTTATCACTGATCTGTAAACACATGAACGAGAGATAAACGGGAGCGCGCCCTATCCGCCCGTGGTCACCACTAACAGATATGACAAATTGGTAAACATAGCGTGGATTAAATGTGGCTAACTGTGTCGATAACACGGTTAAATACACGGAGGGGCCCGTTAAATGGTTTAACGGAAGACTAGCGGTGATGATGATGATAATAATAATGGGTGTCACCAGCTTGTGTCGTGCCATTCATTCGCGTTTGTCTCGCATTCTGCTGTGTGTCTATCTAATGTCGCCGTCCGCCGAATATCTCTGTGCTCAAAGTCTCACCAGTTCGGCTGAAGTTGAATCAAAATACTTACATGCCAAATAGCGAAAAAGATAAGCGCCGCCGTCAGCAGTAGCGCCAGCATATAACAAAAGGCCGCGAATGTGAACGCCATTTTTCGCTCATGTGGAATTATCCAGACCGACGACTGCTGTGACGTTGAGACAGCTGTAAGTCACGTGACTGGAGAGGTCACGTGGATACTCGAAAAAACGCGAGATCAGGGGAAACCCGTAGTATTAAAAATGCTTATATATACTATATATATGTAATTCCAAACCCATGTGGAACTCAAAAGGATAGTTTTTGGAAGATTTACATGCATCTCTACTCCTAAACTGAAAATACCAGTAAAATAGTTTATTACAAAAATAGGCTATTATTATTTTACCAAGTCTAATGAAGCCATGCGATAGCCTTTGCCTAAGCTACAGACCAGTATTTAGGCTGATGCAGAAGTGATTTAAGTTTAATCTGTTTGAATATGGAAACACAATTGCTAAGCCTGAGATCTTCTTGTATCTCCCTTTGTTTTGCCTGTAAACACGTTAAGTCCTTTTGACTAAGTTTATAAACTATGCAATGTATTATCCATGCCTCAATCAAATGTAGGTCATGACTGCTTAGTGAAATCATAATATTATATAAAAAAAGTAATAATAATTTATTACCAAAAGTAGGCTAATATTATTAGTAGTATATGAAATTCACACACATTTAACTAATTTTAAGAACATGAAGCAAAAAGTGATCCTGCTGAATGCTACGGATGTGACTGACATCACATAAATCTCTTAAAGGGATAATTTACTCAAAAATGAAAATCACTCCATGATTTACTCACCCTCAAGCCATCCTAGGTGTATATGACTTTTGTTTACAACAAAGGTAAGCCAGTATCCTCTTGACTTACATCGAAATCCTTCAAAAAAAAAAAGAAGTTTGAATTTAATTTTTTTTTTCTTTACAAATCTTCATTTTGTACTAATTTGTGACTGTGGTTTGTTTTGCTCTTTCCTCTGCACTTCTGCGTTCTTCACTTCTTACAGGAGCTAGAGACTGCGGTTTATAAAGTCTTAAATATGGATATTTGTTTTATACAAATGCATTGATTTACTTCTGAAGGCCTTTATTAACCCCTTGAGCCGTGTGGAGTACTTTTTATGATGGATGGATGCACTTTATTGGACTTTAAAATCTCAACAGCCATTCACTGCCATTATAAAGCTTGGAAGAGCCAGATTTTTTAACTCCAATTGTATTTGTCTGAAAGTAGAAAGTCACCTATAATATACACCTAGAATGGCTTGAGGGCGAGTAAATCATGGGGTAACTTTCATTTTTGGGTGAACTATCCCTTTAAAACAGGGGTGCCCAACCCTGTTGCTGTAGTCTACCAGACTGCAGAGTTTAGTTCCAACCCTGATCAAACACACCTGTCTGTAATTATCAGGTGCTCCTTCAGATCCTAATTAGTTGGTTCAGGTGTGTCTGATCAGGGTTGGAGCTGAACTCTGCAGGAAGGTAGATCTCCAGTAACAGGGCTGAGCACCCCTGCTTTAAAACCTTCATCTTTTCATAGTAAGTTGCAGATGTATGGCATACTGCATGTTGTGTTGAATGTTAATCATGTTACTATAGTGGTTAGTAAAATATCAGGTGATGCATGTTTGTTAAGGACAGATGATATTTGTTAAAATATCAGGTGATGCATGTTTGTTAAGGACTAGATTAATAAAGCACATTCAGATAAAATCAAAACCACATGAAAATGACTGTGGGTAGAACTGTTGTGCCACTGACCTAATATTGGTTTGCTAATGCAAACCCGGCATTTGTAGAATATTAAATAGACTTTCCACAAGGTAATGAGCATGGCTAAATCACGTCATCTCTTTGTAATAGAATTACATTTGCTCTTTTAGCAAGTTAACGTTCAGTATAATTATATTTTGTATCAAACATTATTACACCCTTTCCTTATGACTGAAAACACTACCATGACATTAACACACATATGATGCACACTACAATTAATATCAATGAATTTCAATCAAAACAGTTAATCACAGTCAAATTTTTAAAGGAAAAAACCTTCTATTTAATTATTCAAAACAGCAGACAAATGTAATTGTGACACATATTGAAAGGTTAACCGTTTTTCTGCTTTCGAGAGAGAACTTGAGTTATAAATGATCAGGAAAAGCATCTTCAGTCATTAAAAATTAAATGTTAAACACATACACAGTTCACTACTGTATGGGACATATCATGTGATGTCCACATCATACAAACCACCAAGTGAGCAATCAGTGTTTAATAGGAAACGGCACTAATCACAGGTGTTACGGGTTCTACAGATGTACAGAGATGAGCCTGACCCACATTAGAGCTCACAAATTCTGAAAGACGTGAGATCTGCAGAGGTATTACTTCTCAAAACCATAATAACATCACTTCCTTAAACTATTCATATTACTCTGTTAAGCTTTGAACATTTCCAGTGTTTACATTTTGCCAATAGAAAGATTGTTTTTACATAAATATGGAAATAACGATGCTTTGCATAAACTTAAGAATAGTGACACCAGGAAAATTAGTCATTTAGAATAATTAACAGAGGAATTCATTACAAGATGATTGCCTGTGGCAGAATAACACCATAGCACATCTCTGCCGCTGTACATCTAAACCTACACATTTCCAAAAAGTAGGACAGATCTGTGATTAAGGACGTCTGGGTGACGAATACTATGTCCCCTCTCCCAAAAACACTAAATCAAGACAAATTAGACCCAGAACTTTCACCCAGTTGTCCTCACAGATTCTTTAGTGGAAATTTGTTTATCAGGCTGTGAGCACTGATTTAAAAAGGCAAAAAAGAATGAATTTATGACACTCAAGACAACAGGCCAGAAACAGTAAACAAACGCTTTCTCCCAAAAATATCACTAAGACTTCTGACCTCACCTACCATTGCAGTTCAACAGATATCAAAACAAAATAATTCAAGTTTGGTCAAATTACAGGTAGAAAATGCATTACGAAGGAAGAAAATGTTTGGCCCTTATCAGGGCTATACGTGAAGACTTATGTGATTTTACACCAAAACTGGCAAAACATGCCATATAATAGAGTTTTAAAATGTTGCTATGTCATCTATCATGAAGGATAGCTTACATTTTATTGCAACATGTCACCCAACTATCATTGCAGTAAGATTGGACCAACTTTGCAGGCCAGTACATGCAGTACATTACTACTCAGGGACGAGAGCGGAATGATTCTAAAAATCCAAGGAATAGTTCAAGGTATTTGTGGAATTTACTTTAACATTATCTTTTCTTTGCACCTCAAATTGCTGTCATCTTAAACTGGTACAGGCGGGTTTAGAGTTTGGGCAGAAGCATTCAAACATACACAAACAGACAGTATCAGATGGACTATGGTATTCTCTCCGTTTGGAGGTGATGGTCCCATCTCGGTCACTCTTTAAACACGAGTGTTAGCTTGTTCGGTTCGTTCTTAGCGGAAGAAGCCCAGTTTCTCTCGGAGCCACTCCTCTGTCAGGTCTTCGGTGTTCCTGATCTCAAACACCTGAGAGAAAGCAGATACAGACACAGTTAAATTGCTTTAAATGCTTCACTTGTGTTTAAAGTTAGCTGTGTTAGTTTAAACTCACCTTGGTCAGTTCAACCGTCTGTACCAGTTTGTTTTTGCTCCCAGCATACATCATCTGCTGCTCGGGTTTGCATCCTAGGAAATTAGGTTTCATTTTAGAGACTTGGAGAAATAGCACTGCCTCATATTACTGGGCTTGTGCATGAGTATTGAATATGTGTATTTTCTTTACCAACGGGACTGGAGAAGATAAAACAAAGAGGGTAGGACACTCTCCCATCATCGTGTTGGTACTTATAGCTGTAGACTACAAATGTGTCACAAGTTAAGGAATCCAATGATTGTTCAATGTTGAATAGACATATTTTATAAGTTTAAAGCAGACTTTTTCTGTGTTTAAGTGCTATAATCAGGTCTCCAGTGCATCTACCAACCCAGAAAACATGAAGAACAACCCACTAACTTTGTTTTGGTAAGCCTTTCTCTGCAATCGTGTAAAAACTATCTGCTCAGATTTCGCTCCCCATGTGATGTAGTAAGGGGATCTTATTAAAATATTACTGCACCGTCATTTTGTTTTTGCAAGTGACAACGGTGTATCAGTTTTAACGCCATGGCAAAAGTTTGAGTAAAGCATGCTAACCCTCCTGTCGTTGGCTGCACAGATGAGCACAGAACACTATATAGAGTCACGAGAGAGCAGTGGATTTACTGATTCATTTACTGTATGTTACACTACTGCCACACAGATCTAATATAAACATGTGATTTCTTTCCCAGCTGTTTACCTTCATACACATTCTGACTGTTTTTGTAACTCATGTGTTTTTAACGTAGACTTGTGGGTATTTGACAGTTTAAGTGCAATAAGACATGAAAGAGAAGTTAGTTTAGTACTCGCATGCCGTGTGACAGCCATGTGCACTCAAAAAAACGTATATCAGAAGTTTAAACTTTAAAATGGCTTTAAAACGCATGATTTCAATACAATAGACATGATAATCAAAACCAAACAGATGTCTTTAGCAGAGTATCTGAGGTACGAGCTGTAAAGGCACAGCTCTATTCTAGAAAAGGGGACGGGCAACAGCAGCTCATTTGCATTTAAAGAGACATGCACAAAAACAGTGTGTGTCTACTTCCACTCAAAATAGGCATTTTCAAAATGATATAATAAATGATCTGTGACTTATATTACATCTTGTAAAAAGGGACATAATAGGTCTCCTATAAATCATGGTGCAGCAAAGAGAGTGAGTTTTGTTTAAGGGAAGGATATCTGGGCTGTCTCTCTGGTAGCTCATTCTTCAGGTCTTCAGGAGAAATATCCTAGAAGAAGGAGAAATCAAACCCTGGTTTACCCCACTGAGCTCCTCAGTTTTTAGTCCCACTAGAATGCTAGAATGTTTATGTGAATTTACCTCATGCTCCTCCTCCAGAATCACCAGCTGTTTGTCTTTATCAATCTTCACTGTATCCAGAGGACAAAAACAGCAATGTCAACATTCAGTCCTCATGCTATAAGAGTTTATATGGAACAGCTTAAGTGTGTAAGAGTTTAATTTCAGTTTGACTCACTGATGATGGCGGCATTATTAGTCTCCTTCCTGAAGCGGAAATCCCGCAACTTTTTCACCAGGTCTTCGTCCACCTCGCAAACAACTAAAGACTCACTCTGCACACACACATTATAGTTATTACTATACTAACTTTTCCACATGTCAGTCCACTTAGTTAATTGAATCCAAACATTTGAATAGTAGTATTGTATACATAATTTATAAAGCTTATTAACTCCCAATTAATCTCTTTGGTTATGAGTCATACAGGTTAGGGGTGCACTCAGGATTTAGAGTTTGTCAAAGTATTGGTTCTTAACTTGGAACCAGGGTTTGTAAAGTTTCGGGGGGCCCAATAAGTCTTTCAACAGAGTGATTTCATGATGCGTCAATCACCAATGTTGGCGGCACTAAGCGTACACAATGCCACTGAACCGAACAGTCCTCGCAAATGTAGCTGATTATTTCTGCTGAAAATGGTCAATTATTGTCATGTTTTGGGCTGTACTAATCGGTCAGATCAGGAAAAACATTTGGAGTACTATAGACTGCCAAAAGTTAGAACAAATCAAGGAGAAGAGTGCAAAAAAACAAAAGCAACAAAAGGCATTTGTGGTTGCCCAAACTGAACTAGGATTTCCAGGGCAAGAATCTTGACAAATTCATGTTTGTTCTTACAATTTCCAGTCAGGTAAGTGAAATATTAGGCTAATAATTAATATGTCTTGTACATATTGTATCTTTACCACCACTTTGTAGTTTGTCAAAATATTGCACCCTTTCCTGGTTACTAAGTCCTTCTCTATATGATTTAGCAGCTTCCACACATTTTTTCTGTGGTTTAGACAGCATAAAGTAGCAGAACTACGTATTCAGTAGTACATTAACCATGCAATCAATGCTGTTGTTTACATCCGAGTATTCCCAATATGGCCACACATCCTGGTAACTGACCAAACTGTGATGGAAGTGCAAACCCTCTATTAGATAAATGTAGATATAATCTTAATTAAAATTCTAAAAAACACAAAAATAAAGATGTACATCTTTAATGTGAAATTCTGTTAACAAACTTTAAATCACCACAGCTTAGATTCAGCCATCTCAACGATAAAACCACCTGTCTACTCTGGCACACAACATCACAAAGAATAGGAGTTCACAAAAGTCATGCACCATGACAACCAGTGTAGGTCATCACACTGATGTCATCAGGAGAACAATCACGTTTTAGCTGGTGATGTGGCGGACGAAGTGGGCAAACGTGTTTTGACGTGCATTGCTGGTGGAATTCAAAGCATCTGCGTTTATTTTTTTACACTGTTGGTCATTTCTGCTCTGATTTAATTACATTGTTTGATCGTGGCGTGACGTGCCATTCAAAGCAAATAAGCCACACCGTGTGTTTGCCGCCCAGCAGATTCCCCAAATTTCCTTGAAATGCTGAAGTGCGAGCACGTCTGCAACAGGAAATGAGAATTCCCCCGGAGCCGCCGGAATTCCATCATATCGCAATTATGTAAGGCAATCCTATCTCATGAAAATTCAAAACAGAGTTCTGGGGTCAATTTAACGCCAGACGTGCCTTTATTTTGGTAAACTTTATGAAGTCGGTTTAATGCAAGAGAAGGTTTGACATGCAGCTCATCACAAAGCACTGGGTGGAACTGCAACAGGGCTCAGAAAAAAAAACAACCCCTTTAACACACACATATCACACACCATTGAGGCGTACGGCGTTATTTGTAAATGCCTCCGTATTACTATACATTCTACAAGGGAGGGCCGCCATAAAAATCTGTTTATTAATCCAAGGCAGTTTTTGTACTCACCATTTTCACAGACAGCACGAGCTCAGCAGTGCAGGAGTTCTACCGTGCCGCGTCTCGTGACGCTCGCTCGACCAATCAGAGCGCTAGAACGCGCCTGGATTTGCATAAACGGCTGTACTAGGATCAGTTCATTTTAACCGTGGAAGGACGAGAGCTCTGTCTGATCCCAGAACAGCAGCATTTGGGCATGAACTGACGTTCATGGAAAGAACTATCGGATGCACCCTTCTCTCTCCACCCTACGGAGAAATTAGTGGATTTAGATTTAGATTGCCAGCTATTCGTTCACAATAAATAAATAAGTATATGAAATGAAAAGCAAATGCGCCCCAAGTGAGTGTATTCAAAGCCTTAAAATATAGCCAATTTAGATTTTTAATGTTTTTAAAGAAGTCTCTTCTGCTCACCAAGCCTGCATTTATTTGATCCAAAAAACAGCAAAAGCAATTACTTGTGAAATATACTTACTATTTAAAATAACTGCTTTGTATTTGAATATATTTTAACATGTAATTTATTCCTGTGATCAAAGCTATTTTTTTAGCTTCATTACTCCAGTCTTCAGTGTCACATAATCCTTCAAAAATCATTTTAATATGCCGATTTGCTGTTTAAGAAAAAAAAATTATGATTAGCAATATTTAAAACAGTTTTGGATTAATAGAAAGATCCGAAGATCAGTTTTTATCTGAAATTAAAAGTTTTTGTAACATTATACGCTATACCATTAAGAAGCTTGGATTTTTTTTTTTTTTTATAAAAATGAAGACTTTTATTTAGCATAGATGCTTTAAATTGATCAAAAGATAAAGACATTTATAATGTTACAAAAGGTTTCTATTTCAGATAAATGCTGTTCTTCTGAACTTTCTATTCATCAAAGAAACCAGAAAAAATTCTAATAATAATAGTAATAATAAAATGTTTTTGAGCAGCAAATCAGCATATTAGAATGAAAAATTCAGCTTTGAAATCACAGGAATAAAATGCATTTTAAAATATATTCAAATAGAAAACATTTTAAATAGTAAAAAAAGCTGCACTTTGGATCAAATGAATATAGGCTTGGTGAGCAGAAGAGACTTTAAAAACATTAAAAATCTTACTGTCCAAAATTTTTGACTGGTACTGTAATTTTCCTTAATCGGAAAATTAAATGAATCAGTAACTATAAACAACCTTTTGTTAACCTTCACTTCAACATTCACCCTTTTTTGGAAAAACTTCACCTTTTCAGGCTCTATTCGTGGAAAGCGGCATTTAGAAAACTGGAAAGAGTTTCTAAATCCGCTGTAAGTCTGTGATTCATTTTATTATGGTTGTTTTATTTTAAGCGTCCCAGGGTTGAAAACGCCCCCTTCGTCACAGTAACCCCTGCGCATGCGCAGACGAGCCGGCCCATCCCTCAGAGGACACGCCCATCAGGGAGCGTGCGCGTTCATAGCGCTCATATCTGATCTATAAACACAGTAGATAGTTCTGTGCCTTTACCTACGGTCATCCATATTATTTGTCGCTCACAATGTTTTCAAACACGCTGTTGAAAACCGTCAATGTTCCAGTTATCACCTCACTTCCTGTATAGAGTTTAGTAATTCTGACTTTCGGATCTTTTCGGGCGACGGGACCTGGTGCTGCTCAGAAGCCCCAATCTTCGGACCGCAGGCCCTGATACAGTCGAGGTGCTGATGCCTACAAAACTGCTTACATTTCACTCAAATGCGCATGTATAGCCCTACACAGATTCATCTGCGTGTAGTTGGAATGCCTGATTTAATCTTACATGTTAAAGTATAACTTTAATGTTTGCGAGAGTGTGTTTGATACAGTGGCGTTACGCTGTATTAATTGCGTATGTATAACTATGTACTAGACTTGTGACAGAAAATGATTTGTATACAATTACATGTTATTCAGTGTCCATGTTTGTGTCTCTTTTAGGCCATGGCAGACTTTTCGGTAAGTGTTTTAACTGTCTTATAAGTAATCTTGTTCCAGTAGTTCATTTTTGTAAGTTTGGGCTGTATTTTTTCCTGTGTTAGTAAAGTAAGAAACTTTGTGTTATTTTATCCATGTTCCCAGCAGTAGAAATGACTGTACTAGTAGATCCAGTTATTACATTTCTCAACTGTCAAAATATTTTAATTGATAATATCTGTATTCAGTACATATGTTCAACAATTTAGCAAAAAAACAGTATAGGTATACCAGAATACAAAGCATATGTGACCCTGGACCGTAACCAGTCATAAGGGTCTTTTTTTTTTTTTTTTTTTTTTTTTTTTTTTTTGAGGTTCATACATTAAAAAAGTTCAATAAATAAGCTTTCCATTGATGTATGGTTTGTTAGGATAGAACTATTTGAAAATCGGAAATCTGAGGGTGCAAAAAAAAAATCAAAATATTGAGAAAATCGCTTTTAAATTTGTCCAATTGAAGTTCGTAGCAATGCATATTACTAATCAAAAAATCAGTTTTTATATTTACAAAATATCTTAATGGAACATGATCTTTACTTAATATCCTTATGATTTTTGGCATAAAATAATTTTTTTAACCCATACAGTGTATTTTTGGCTATTGCTACATATGTATCTGTGCTACTTATGACTGGTTTTGTGGTCCAGGTTTACATATAATATACAGCGAAGCCAGCATGAGACCACTAGTGAAAAAGTTTCTGTTGTGCATTCTTTTATAGAATATAAATTTAATTATAGAATTCATCTATTTTTGTACTAAAATGTATAAATAGAAATGTATTATACTAATTTATTATAATGAAATATAATTTATTTTATTTATTGGCATAAGAAAAATATAAGTGAAAATGAAACATGTTTAATGAAAAAATAATTGGCATAATTTGAGAATGACCCAAAGAACACCTTGTACTTTAGTGAAAGCAAAAATCTAACCTTTTGCTTATTACTTAGCTAGTAGTATCTTAAAATATTGCAGAATTTTAAAAAAAATACTAATTTTACATCATGTTGTTTTTTTTCTTCCAAAGTCCTATAGTTTTCTGTTTCATTTTCATTTTTAATCCCATATCTGGTGTCAGACTTTCGGACCCCACTGTTTGCCCTAGTTAGTCTTTGGCTTTGCATCGATAAGAACAGACCAAAAGTCTTTCTGATAAAAGTTTCAGCTGCTGTGACTTTTCCTGTATCTTCTTTCTGTAGCTTGCAGACGCAATCTCAGATGATGTTCCTAGCGAAGCATCAAAAACTAAGCACACTAATCCATCGGCTCCTGGAAATGGGGCTCCACCCCCCACTAATCCTGGCTGGCCTGGTGCGGCCCCTGGTGGCCCTCATTTCCCATCCTCAGGAGGCCCTGCCCAACCAACAGCACCTGGCTTCCCTCAGACTGGGCCGTCTGCCCCAGGTCCCTTTCCACCCGGCCCAGGTGCCCCGGGTCAGTTTCCCGGAGCCCCTGCAGCCCCAGGTGGATACCCTCCAGGACCGGGTGTACCTGGACAGTTTCCCGCCAACCCTGGAGCTCCAGGACAGTTCCCCTCGATGCCAGGTCAGTTCCCACCAGGTGGGGCACCCGTGCCATACCCAGTTCCTGGACAGTTCCCCTCCCCACCTGGGGCTCCACAGGGCCCGTATCCAAACGTGCCTTACCCACCAGGACCATCTGGGCCTGGCATGTATGGCCCAGGAGGCCCTGGTGCCTTTCCACCAGATGGAAGCCCAGGATATGGAGGAGGTATGTTTCCTCCAGTACCAGCAGGATCCTGGGGTCCACCCGGAGGGGGGTTCCCTCCCCAACCTGGCCCACCAGGAGGCTATGGTCCAGGACCCATGGGACCATACGGAGGGCCTGCAGCTCCAGGAGGAATGCTGGTGAGCAATTATGACTCTTTGTCTATAAAGAGGTTTTGCATGTGTGATTCTGCATATTAGTATATGTGATGGGTTGGTTTGGTGACGGCTTTGGTTGTTCTTCTGGAGTTTGTTTAAACAGAGTGTTGGTGATTCAAGCGTTGCTTTCAGGGTTGTAGGTTTGCCTCTTGAGGTCTGGGATGCTCCTGCTCTGGTCTCACATTAAACCTGCAGATCTTAAAATGTAGATCTCAAAAGCTCCTCTTCTTGTTTTTCAGCCACCACATAGACCACCATATTTTTGAACACAATGAACAGCTCAGCCAATCACAGAAGGAGGACAGCACCACAGCCATCACAAAGACCCCAATTAACATCTAATCAGAGTTCAGAGTTTTGGACACTGAGCACATAGCTCATGCTGATATATTAGCATATCACCTTTGCAAACAAAAGCACATATTTATTGTAGCTGAGCTACTTTTGAGCTAATTTCTGCACAGTACAGTACATCTGTGATTATTATTATTATACTTTTAAAAGATTATTGTTTTAAAGATGTTATTGCTTGAAAAAGAGGAAAAATAAACAATGCACTTTGTGTTTATAAAAGAAACAGAAGAAATTCATATTAATTGAAAGTTTTTTTTGGGGGGGGGGGGGGGTATGTGGACCGAAACCTATGACAATCATATAAAAAAAAACTGTATTCCATGATCATATATAAACCTTTTAATAATTACACTGCTCTTAAAAAGTTTGGGGTTGGTAAGATTTAATGTTTTTTGAAAGAAGTCTCTTATGCTTACCAAGTNTATTGCTTGAAAAAGAGGAAAAATAAACAATGCACTTTGTGTTTATAAAAGAAACAGAAGAAATTCATATTAATTGAAAGTTTTTTTTGGGGGGGGGGTATGTGGACCGAAACCTATGACAATCATATATAAACCTTTTAATAATTACACTGCTCTTAAAAAGTTTGGGGTTGGTAAGATTTAATGTTTTTTGAAAGAAGTCTCTTATGCTTACCAAGTCTGCATTTGTTTGATCAAAAATAACTGTAAAACATTTAAAATCACTGTTTCTGTTTTAATATTATTTATGTAGTTTATTCCTGGGATAGCAAAACTGAATTTTCAGCGCTCATTACTATTCTATTCAGAAATCATTCTAATATGCTGATTTGATGCTCAAGAAACATTTATTATTATTATCAATGTTGTAAACAATTGTATTTTTGTGAAAACCATGATGTTTCTTTTCATTCTTTGAAAAATAAAAAGTTTAAAAGAACAGCATTTATTTGAAATGGAACTGTTTTGTAACCATATCAATTTATTTGCAGTATCTTTGATCGTTTTAATGAATCCTTGCTGAATAAAAGTATTTCTTTTAAAAACAGACCTTACTGATCCCAAACTTATGAACGATAGTGTAAATAAATATTCATGATACACAGAAGCATCTCAAAGTGCTTATATTTTAATATATTACAGGTTATTATCATAAATATTTGCTTGTTTGTTACGAGGCTTTTTTCACTGAAGGGAATCATGAGTCAGTGGGTGGGGTTTGGAATCAGGGATTGGCAGTTTATGAGATTTGTCACAGTGTTGTCATAGCAAAGTTGTTTATAAACTAGGAGATGTCATAAGTTAGATTTCTTTCTTGCAGTTTCTCATGTGATCTGTGCTGTAGTATTAGCTGGGACAGGAGAAATAGAAAGCGAAGACACATGGTGTTTGGGTTTTCGCTGTTTAGTATAAATAGGCTTTTATAGTGATCAGTAACTAGCTTCGCTTAGAGTATTTGTTAAGTTCAAGCTGGAAAATATTCATTTGAATTGAACAATTTAATGTCAGGGAGGGCTTCATGTTATTTTGACCACTATGGAAAAGCCAGAGATGGAATTTTATGATGAAGAATGGAAGAAACGCAGAGACATCATGGGAAAATTTATTAACAGATGATGAAGCCTGTCAAGTCGCTAAACTTCATGTGTAAATCACAGAGCTCTCAGGGTAATAGGGCTGATTTAACATTGAGATGATGATAATGCATTTATTTGTTTTGTATTTTATAATAATTTTAATTAAAATAAATAACTTGCTGACCCCGAACATTTAAACAGTATTGTATTTATAAAACTTTACATATATTCTTACTGTATAGACCTGTTACTGTTGTTCAAGAATTCAAATAACTGGTGTGTATGTGTGTGTGTTTTAGCCACTGCCGTACGATATTCCGCTGCATGCCGGGATAATGCCCCGCCTCCTGATTACTATAGTGGGTGAGCCAGTACCGGGAGGAAACAGGTAATAAAAAAAACAAACCAATAAAAAACAGAATTACTTCTGCATGTCAAAACAAACGCTCACTTCTCTTTTTTTTTTTTAGGTTCCATGTAGATTTTGTGAGGGGGCATGACGTGGTTTTCCATTTCAACCCTCGTTTCCATGAGAACACCATCGTACGGAACACACAGCTCGGGGGCTGCTGGGGTCCCGAGGAGAGGGAGGGAGGCTTTCCCTTTGTGCAGGGCAGACAGTTTGAGGTACAGCTTTCTGGTAAACTCTTAGCGAAGGAAGTTCACTTCCAGAATGAAAATTTCCTTATAATTTACTCACCCCCATGTCATCCAAGATGTTCTTGTCTTTCTGTCTTCAGTCACAAAGAAATTAAGGTTTTTGAGGAAAACATTTCAAGACTTTTCTCCATGTAGTGGACTTCAATGGAAGCCAACAAGTTGGTCCAAATTGCAGTTTCAGTGCAGCTTCAAAGGGCTCTACCCAATCCCAGCCGAGGAATAAGGGTCTTGTCTAGTGAAACAATCTGTCATTTTCTAAAAAAAAAAATACAAAAAAATTATATAATCTTTAACCACAAATACTTGTCTTGCACTAGCTTTGCGATGCGCATCTTCACGCATTAAGTAATCATGTTGGACAAGTCACATGCGGTTAGTTCTTCGATATGTAGGGTAAGTCGAGAAACTCCATCTCATTTTTTCCACCAACTTCAAAATCGTCCGACGTCATTGTTTTTCTCTTTTTTTGTACAGGCTGTTTGACTTTCTTTGCAGTGTTTGCTTTGTAAACACTAGGTCGGTACTTCGGCCGTCTATGTCACGCGTGACCTTTCCAACATGATTACCTAATGCATAAGGTAGGGCTCGTTCAGTGTTAATTTTGACAGGCATATTTGATTTAGTCTTAGTCTTTATCTTGAGACTAAAACGCTTAATATTCTTAGTCACATTTTAGTTATTTGAGTCTTTCATAGTTTTAGTTGACAAAAAATCATTGTATTTTTGTCATTACTTTTAGTCAAACTGCAGTTGCCAACATTTATTTCAGTAGCTATTTTAGTCTACAAACAAAAAATAGTCATTAATTCTTTAGACCAAATCAAAACCTATGATAAATTTGAATTAAGGATTGAATTTGGGAAAACTTGAATAAATTATGACAATTTTCTTTTTTGGGTGAGCTTTCCCTCTAACAGTATGGAAAAAGGAGTATGTATTATTATACTTGTACTTTTACTTATTATTATTATATAATTGTTCTAATTTTACGTGGTTCATTTATATATATATATACAGGGGTTGGACAAAGAAACTGAAACACTGGCCAATATAGTGTTGGTGGCTTAATGGCTATATTTGCGCAGCCTGCTGGCC